>JABUQX010055157.1:0-10000 GCA_015478945.1 Trachelipus rathkii
AGAGGAAAGATATAATTTTTTCCAACATAAAAACATCAATCACTTAGTTTACAGTCATTGCCTTCTAGCTGGTTGATGCTGTGGCACATCGACCGTCACACACTCCACAAATGAGTTTTATTTATAATCTTTTGAAATGTGGCTCGATGGTAGAAAATGAAATCCTCAAGGGCTCGAAAAACGAATCATTTTTTAAACATGTTAAATTTACAAATATATATATATAATATATATCATTATATATATATCTTATATAATATATATATATATAATATATATTTATTCTCGGGAGGACGTTTATATATATATATATATATATATATATAATATATTATATATATATAAATATTTATAATCATCTCTCGACAATTATATACAAATCAGCAGATTTTTTTATCTCCTTGTCAGTTCTCTTCGATTGAAAAATTTGAGAAACCATATCAACATGCTAAATAAAATGCTTGGGATTAATAAATAACATTTTTTAAATATTTTATGCATGGTTTTTTTTATGGTTTAAACAATTGGTTTTTTTTGTGTGGTTTAAACCATGGTTTAACACCAACGGTAAACCATGGTTTTAACCAATGGTTTAAACCAAATGGTTTAAACATCTCACCCTATATATATATTAATAAATATATAAAAGTAATTAAGTAATATATATATATATATAATATATAATATTATATATATTATATATATAATTATATATATATATATATATATTATTATATATATTATTAATTATTTATATATATATATAATTACGTATATATATTATTATTATAATTATCATATATATATATATATTATATATATATATATTATATATACTATATATTATATATATATATTAGTATATATATTATATATAATATACTATATATATATATAATATATATATAAATATATATAATAGTATATTATACTTATAAGTAGTATAGGGTGGGAAAACTACCGCAATTCGTTATCCGTTATTACATATAATTATAACATTTTATAATGTAATTTTCACAGTTTTTTTGTCAAAGGAATATTGCTACTTTTTTAACGTTTTGACACGGAAAAGTAACGGAAGCCAGATTTGTCGTTAAATCTGGCGCCCTAATCCGTTAAATTTGGCTTTTTTTAGATTTTTTGGGCACTTTTTTTTTTTTTAAAGCATTAAAGCTAATGTTTTTATGTGTAGCACACAGTGAAATTATTCAGGTCAAAGATCGCGCAACTCCGGACGGATTTTTGGGGATTTTCCCATTGCAACCTGCACGTCCGATAGGCAAAGACTTGAAACCACTTTTCGGAGATTTTGGAAATTCCAAGTCATGTCGGCAGCTGACTGGAAATTTCCATCATTTCATTAGGTATTTTGACGTTTTCTTACGTCAAACTGCTGGCATTCAAGTCGTTGAGATCGAACTTGAAGGTCTGGAAGACCCGACCTTTCCGAGTTCTGAGCCTGGAAATGAAGTTTTAGCCAAAATCGAGCGCATCTAAAAAAGGGACTTTTGGTTCTATATAAGGCAATTTATTTGTTGCAGATCATTTTTTTGATGATTCCAATCGATTTATCGTGGATCGATACCCTAAATTGATGTTCTAAACTCGTCTTTCTAGGTTTGCTCTGGTTTTGGCTTTAGGCATTTAGCACTGAAATATAATTACAGATAATTCACATTCGAATTAATCGCTGTAGTAAAGGGAACCTGCACGCACCCTTTTCGATATGAATGAATAGAGTTCTATCCGTTGAAACTTTGGAATATATATTCTTATACCTGGGGTAAGCCGACGAATCCGTGGTAATCTTCAAGTCTCGTAGATGTATATAGAGGGGGGTCGCCCCCGAGGAGCGAACGTGACATATAACGCTACGCCCTTGTGTGTGTGTGTCGGGTGAGCAAAGATTAGGCTTTAACGGTTTCCAATCGAACAGGTGGAACACAGACGATTTGTGACGCGTAGGCCACCCCTAATTGGGGTGCTGCCCTTAAGCGCAAGGTCAAATTCGCCCTGAAACCCTGTTAGGTTTGAACGAAATCCGGAGTGAAATTTGATGTGAGTCTATATGACTGACGTAATCTCGTCGGAGACGAGATTTCGTTCCTCTGCGTCCCTCCATAATGGGGGACGCTGCCCCCCAAACTAAAAAATTAAAAATGAATCTGTAGAAGATTGAAACTCAGAGAAAGGTTGAAGGAGTCGGAGTCGGACTCGGAGTCGGAGTCGGCGTTGGAGTCGGAGTCGGAGACGGAGTCGGGTTGGATTTCGGTTTCGGAGTCCCAGGGAACCTCCGCCGGAGGAGGTCCCTTCCTGAAAAAAGAAGAAGACGAAATGCATGGAATGCAACAACGAGGAAGAAGAAGAAGAAGAAGATAAGGAAGAAGGAGGAGAAGGAGGAAGGAGGAAGGAAGAAGGAAAAAGGAGGAAAGGAATGAAGAATGAGGAAAGATGAATAATTCAAGACGGTAGTGCACCGGTGCTGGAGCCGGTGCGGTGCCGATTAATAAACAGTCGTATAACAACAATTTGGTGTACTTATATGTGTTATCGAGGTCGTAGAGTTCGAAAATGATGGTTATAAGTCGTATAGGGTGTCTAGGACCCCCCCATTAGGGGGGAGCCGACTGAAAAAAGAAGCACAGAGTGCAAAAACAGAGGAAGAAGAAGAAGAAGAAGGAAGAAGGAGAGGAAAGGAGGAGGAGGAAGGAAGAAAGAAGAAAGGAAGAAAGAGAAGGATGAAGAATGAGGAAGGAGGAAGGATTCAGATTCGGTAGTGGCACCCGGTGCTGGAGCCGGTGCGGTGCCGAGTTAATAAAGTCGTATAACAACATGTTGGTGTCCCTTATATGTGTTATTTGAAGGTCGTAAGTTCGGAATATTAGGGTTATAAGTCGTATAGGGTGTCAGGACCCCCCATTAGGGGGTCCCGACTGAAAATAAGAGCACAGAGTGAAAAGGAAGATTGAGGAGGAAAGAAGGAAGGAAGAAAAACAAAAGGAGGGAAAGAAGAAGAAGGAGTCTGACTCAGAGGAGTAGAATGTGACAGCAGCACCGGTGCTGGATCCGGTGCGGTGCCAAGTTATTAAATATTTGTGTAATGATGCAATGTTGGTGTCCTTTATATATGTTATTGGTCTTAGATTTCGAAATAATGGTTTCAGAACCACCAAGAAAAATAAAAAATCCAATAAATAAATAAATAAATAATAAATTTCTTATTCTTTTATGTTTATATACTCTACAGATTTACGTTTTTACATACGCTAAAGCAGTAAATCACCTAATCAAACCACCATCCCAGCCCCCTCCATACCCTCATACCCTACTGTGATCTATTGATCTATTGATTAAGGTCACCATTTTCGAGTATCATTTTCATTAAACATACATAAAATACAAGTTTCTTTATACAATCATCAACCAATATAGCTGCGTAACAAAAGTTTCACATTAATAAAAGCCGACTTAGCCGAAAAAATCAAGCAGAAAAATTGACAACGAGCAACTTCGCGCATCTTAAACGGGACATAAATGTTAACATTAACAAAGGACCACACTTAACACCAAGTAAAGTTACTAACATAACATCCAAAAACGTAACCTTATTCACAACTCTGTCAAGCATAACATAACAATGTTAATTTTACTTTAAAAGGTAATATGTAACAAAAATTTACCATATCCTCCGTGCGTTATTAGCTTACAAACCAATCAGAATTCGCAAAGTAACAAAGTTTTTCATATCAATAAAGCTAAATAACTTATCAGACTAAGAATATAATTTACAAAGCAAACATGCCATCTTACGCAAGAAAAACTGCTTAACATTACAAAGATTCACATACAACCTACAGCCTAATCATTTAATGTATCGCAGAATAGAAACTTAAAAAGGCCATGGAAGAAGCCCGCAAAAAAACCGAAGCACAAAAGGCTGAAGAAGAAAGAACGTCTTCATGAACCAAGATGATCTTGAAACATATTCGATAAATGCTTGCTATGGAAGTCATTGTGCTATATTCCAACGCTCATACGAATCCTATCATTAGTCCTATACATCGTATGAAGATGGAATCAATTTCACTTTTGACGAAATTGATTCCAATCCCTCATACGGTTTGTAGCAGACTATGATAGGATCCGTATGAGGTTTGAATTCAATTCACCTTTGGTGAATGATCGTCCATACCTGAACTGGAATACCTATGTAAAGTCCTCGAAACGAGGACATTCGTAGAGCAGAATGAGAGGTCATAATACAACACAGGCGAAAATGTTCTTACTGCGAATTCGGATGTAATAAACAGCTCTAAAAGGTAACAGATTTCTTTCTTTCAACAATGCAGAAGAAAGTAAACAACAAATACAATGCAACAGCAGACACGAACCATACAAGTTCAAAAGGGGTAATATATTCCGTTAGACAACAACAACAACACATACAACAACAACAACAACAACAACAACATAAACATCAAAAATAAGTTCTTTATATACAAACCACTATAATAGCATAAGACATTACGCAATTCTAGGCAAACTAAATTACCGCAACCAAAAACTTTAAATCTAGCTCAGTTTCTACACTGCATGCGTCGTTACACGTAAGTATCTTACAAAGAACTCCTCATTTCTTCTAACAAATCAGTGTTATTTTCACATTGTTATAGTATATTTAACCTAACGTACCTAACTTACGAATAAACCGTTTTCATTAACCAAGAGTATCTAAAGCAACCACATAACCTCCGAGAGAAAATCCAGGGGGATGTGCTCCTTGTAACACTTAACGCTTTCGTGAGGTAACATGAAATATTTTTTATCCTTACTCTATTTTAGACCCTGCCCCCCTTTATGAAAATATCATTTCAAAAATGTTAATTAAGCAACAGCTGCTCACTACAGAGCATCATACAGAGGCGATTTTATAGCACTGTAAGCACTACTTTGAAATCACCCCAGGGAGATGCACGAAGACCCATCTCGGGGTACCCTGAAGAGGTGTAAGCGGTAAGGGCACACCCTTTTGGCTGAGCCCTTATGTAAGCAGGTAAAGACGTATTATCTAACAAATCCCTTAACAAAAGTGACCAATCTATCAAAGATACAGCATCTCGACTATGAATATACACCATCTTCATCAAAGTGTCCCTCGTTTTGAGTATAACATCATTTGAACTATGAATAAACATAGACTTAACAAAATTCTAGGACAAACGCTGAACATTACTCACAAAAACTAACTAGGCCTCTTTTTTTTCTATACAATCATCGTCAGGTAAACAGTAATATCTTACAACAACCTCATCATTCGTTCCTCTACAAAGCAGTGTTAATGTTCACCCTGTCATAGTAATAGTTTAACATAACGTACCTAACTTACGAATAAACAGGTTCCATTAACCAAGTATCTAAAGCAACACACCACCTCCGAGAGAAAACCCAGGAGGGAGGCGCCCCTGAAAGGGTGTGAATCTTGAGAGGGGGGATCACCCCGAAGGGTGTAAGCCGGCTCTGGCCCTCAGGCCGAGGGCTGTAGGGCTTACCCCTCCTTTCGAAGGGGTAATGCCTTCCGGGGTAAATCCACCTCTCAAGTTCACACCCTTCAGGCGGGCGCACTCCCTCCTGGGTTTCTCTCGGAGGTGTGTGTTTGCTTTGATACTTCTTGGTTATTGAAAACCTGTTTTTTATTCGTAGTTAGGTACGTTATGTTAAAATATTACTATGACAGGGGTGAAATTAACACTGATGTGTTCGAGAAATGATGAGTTTTGTAAGATATTACTGTGTTACTGAAAACGATGATGTGATAGAAACGAGCCTAAGGTTAAGTTTTTGTGAGTAAATGTCAGGTTTCCTAGAAATTTTGTTTAATGTCTACGTTTATTCATAGTTTCAATGATTTATAAACTAAGACGTGTGACACTTTGATCAAGAGCAGTTCAAATTCATAGGTCGAGATGCTGGTATCTTGATAGATTGATCCTTTGCTTAAGGGATTTTGTTACGATAATAAACGTCTTTACTGTGTACACATAAGGGAATCAGCCCAAAGGTCTGGGCCCTTACGGCTTACAACTCTTCAGGGTACCTCGAGATGGTCTTCGTGCAATCTCTCCGGGGTGGATCTCAAGTAGTCGCTTACAGGTGCTTTGACAGTGCTAATATCAAATCGCCTCTGTATCGATGGCTGTTGCTTAATCTAACCAGTCTTGAAATGATATTTTCCTCGAAAGGGGGGCGGGGTCTAAAATAGGGTAAGCGATAAAATATTTCCATGTTACCTCATGAATGCGTTAGGTATTACAAGGAGCACATCCCCTTGGGTTTTCTCTCGGAAGGTTATGTTGTTTGCTTTTGATTTACTGAATTAATGAAAACTGTTTATTCGTAAGTCTAGGTACGTTATGTTAAATATTACTATGACAGAGTGAAATAAACACTGATTTGTTAGAGAAATGATGAGTTTTTGTAAGATATTAACTGTGTTTAACCGGACGATGAAATGTTTAGAAAACGTGAGCCTAGATTAGTTTTTGTTGGGTAAGTGTTAGGTTTGCCCTAGATTTTGCTAATGTCTACGTTTATTCATAGTCCAAATGATGTTATACTCAAACGAGTGACACTTTGATGAAGATGGTGGTAATTCATAGGTCGATGATGCTGGTATCTTTGATGATTGATCACTTTGTTAATGGATTTTGTTAGATAATACGTCTTTACTGTTACATAAGGGCTCAGCTCAAAGGGCTGTGCCCTTACCGCTTACACCCTCTTCAGGGTACCCCGAGATGGGTCTTCGTGCATCTCTCTGGGGTGATCTCTAAGTAGTGCTTACAGTGCTTACAGTGCTATCAAATCGCCTCTGTATGATGCGCTGTTGCTTAATCTAACAGTTTTGAAATGATATTTTCTGAAAGGGGGGCGGGGTCTAAAATAGAGTAAGGATAAAAATATTTCATGTTACCTCATGAAAGCGTTAGGTGTTACAAGGCGCACTCCCCCTGGGTTTCCTCTCGGAAGGTTATGTGTTGCTTTTAGATACTCTTGATTAATGAAAAATGTTTATTCGTAGTTAGGTACGTTATGTTAAAATATTACTTATGACAATGTGAAAATTAACACTGCTTTGTTAGAGAAAGAGGAGTTTTTTGTAAGATTTACTGTGTAACCGACGATGATCGTCGGTTAGAAAGTGAGCTTCAGAATTAAAGTTTTTGTTGGTAATGTTAGGTTTGCCCTAGAAATTTGGTTAATGTCTATGCTTATTCATAGTGGTTGTATATAAAGACTTATTTTTGTGATTGTTATGTTGTTGTTGTTGTTGTTGTTTGTTGTTGTTGTTGTGTTGTTTGTTGTTGGTTGTCTAACGAGATATATACCCTTTTGACTGATATGGGTTCGTTCGTGCATTGTATTTTTGTTTATCTTTCTTCTGATTGGTTGAAGAAAGAATCTCATTACATTTTAGAGCTGTTTATACATCCGAATTTTCGTCAGTAAGACATTTCGCTGTGTTGGTATGACCTCTCATTCTGCTCCTACGAATGTCCTCTTTACGAAGGACCTTTACATTGTATTTCCAGTCAGGTGACTGATCATCACCAAAAGTGAAATTGGATTCAAACCCTCATACGGATCCTATCATAGTCTGCTACAACCGTATGAGGATTGGAATCAATTCGTCAAAAGTGAAATTGATTTCAACCCTCATACGAATCCTATCATAGTCTAATAGGATTCGTATGAGGGTTTGGAATATAGCATCATATGACTTCATTAGCAAGCATTTCGATGATGTTTCAAGATCTCTTGGTTCATGGAAAAAGGTTTCATCAATAACCTATATGAAGTAAAGGTTATTGAGGAAAACTTCTTCATGAGCTTTTAAGTTCTCTACAGAGATAATGCATTAATGGATTAGTGCTTAGGTTTGTCATGTGAATCTTTTAATGTTAGCGTTTTATTCTTGCTTAAGATGGGCATGGTTTGCCTTTGTACATTATATCCTTAGCTTTGATTAATGTTATGTTGCTTTATTAATATGAAACTTTGTTACGTTATATATTCATTTGTCTGTATGATAATTACACACGTTTATGGTAAATTTTTTTGTAGCATATTACGCTGTTAATGTTAAAATTAACATTGTTATGCTTTAGTAGACAGGCTTGCAGAGTGTGAATAAGTCTACGTTTTTGGCATGTTTATTTAGTTTTTATTTACTGGTGTTAAGTGTGGTTCCTTTGTTAATGTTAACCATTTATTCTTGTTTAAGATTTGCTAAGTTTCTCGTTGTGGGTTATATTCATAGTTTAGATGATGCAGAGTAAGCTTTTATTAATGTGAAAACTATGTTATGTCAGCATATATTGTCTGATCTTTGTATAAAAGAGCTTGATTTTATGTATGTTATTGAAAAGATACTCGAAATGTGACCTTTAAATCATAGATCAATAGATCACAGATGGTCAGGAGGGTGGCAGGAGGGGGCTGGAATTGGGGTTTGATTTAGTGATTTACTGCTTTAGGGTATGTAAAAACGTAAATTTGTAAGTTATAAACATAAAAAAGAATAAGAAATTTTATTTATTTATTTATTTATTTATTTATTTATTTTTTTATTTCTTGGTGGTTCTGAAACATTATTTTCGAAATCTACAGACCCCATAATACCATATATAAAGACACCAACGATTGCATCATTACACAAATTATTTAATAACTCCGGCACGCACCGGGAGCCACACGTGGCCATCTCGTCACATTCTACTCTCTGAGTCGACTCCTTCTTCATTCTTTCCCTCCTTATTCATCTTCTTCTTCTTTCTTCCTCCTTCAACCTCTGTTTTGCACCTGTCTCTTGTCTTTCAGTCGGGACCCCCTAATGGGGGGTCCTAGACACCCATACGTGGACTTTGAACCCTTATTCGAACTCTTCGACCTCAATAACACATAAAGGTACACAACATGTGTTGTTAAGCGACGTTTTATTAACTCGGCACCGACCGGCCTCCATTCACGTGCACTTCACGAATCTGATCCTTCCTCCTCCTCATTCTTTATCCTTCCTCCTTTATTATCTGCCTTTCTTCCTTTCCTCCATCCTCCTTTCTCCTTCCTTCATCTTTTTTCTTCTTCTCTCTTCTCTTTTTCTTCTGTGCTCTTTTTTTAGTCGGGACCCTCCTTACATGGCGGTCCTAGACATCCCTATGACGGACTTATCAACCTAATATTCGAACTCTTACGCGACCTCCAGATAAAGCATATAGGACCCAACATTGTTGTTATACACGACTGTTTTAACTCGGCACCGTCAACCGGCTCCAGTTCGACGCGGTGCACTACCGATTCTGAGAATCTCTTCTCCTTCCTCATTCTTCATCCTTCCTCTTTCTTCCTTTTCTTCCTTCCTCCTTCTTCCATGTTGTCCTTCTCCTTTCTTCTTCTTCTTCCTTCTTCTGCTGTTTTGCATTCCATTCATTTCTGTCTTTCTTCTTTTTTCAGGCAAGGACCTCCTCCGGCGGGGGTCCCTGGACTCCGAAACCGAATCCATCTATTTCCGACTCCGTCTCCGACTTCGACTCCAACGCCGATCTCAGACTCCGAGTCGACTCCGTTCTCCTTCAACCTTTCTTCTGAGTTTCAATCTTCTACGATCATTTTTAATTTTTTTTTGGGGGGGGCAGCGTCCCCCATTATGGAAGGGGGGACGCAGAGGAACGTAATCTCCTCGTCTCCGACGAGATTACGTCATCATATAACTCACATCCAAATTTCACTCCGATTCGTTAAGGCCTAACAGGCGCTTTCAGGAGCTGAATTTGACCTTGGCGCTAAGGGGGCAGCACCCCATTAGGGGTGGGCCTACGGTCCAAAAATCGTCTGTGGTCCACCGTGTTCCGATTGGAAATCCGTTAAGCTAATATTATGCTCACTCCGATCACACAACACAGGGCGTAGCGTTATATTTCCCCTTCGCTCTCGGGGTGACCGC
>JABUQX010055157.1:15000-34490 GCA_015478945.1 Trachelipus rathkii
TCATAGGAAGTGTTGTTGTCTGGAAGTTTCACTCTCACCTTCGTCTTCTACAGCATCAACGAGCATGAGTTGAAGACAGAAAGACAAGAATATTTTAATCTGGAAAATTAAAAAAATCTTGTCTTTCTGATTTGAACTCGTGTTCGTTGATGCTGGCGAAGACGAAGGTGAGAGTGAAACTTCAAGGCAACAACATTTCCAATAAAATAAGAAAAGAATCAGGTTTCTAGGACAAATAGTTTTCATTTTATGAAAGAGAAGAGAAACTGCGATTTTACGAAAAAAATCGCAGTTTTTCCTTCATAAAATGAAAACTATTTGTCCTAGAAACCTGATTCTTTTCTTATTTTATTGGAAATGTTGTTGCCTTGAAGTTTCACTCTCACCTTCTTCTTCTACAGTATCAACGAGCATGAGTTCATGGAAGAAAGGCAAGATTTTTTTAATTTGCCAAATGTCTCATCAATTCACTTTCAGTAATTTTTTCGTTTTACGCAGCTTATTTTATAATATGCGCCAAGTGAAATTGAATACCAAAGAAGCTGCAAGACTTACAATACAGGAAGTTCTAATTTTTTGAGAGAAAGTTAAGATAGCAATCAGACACTTTAAAGACTGTGTTGCAAAGCTGGAAAAACTGTATGGAGAACGGAGAAAATTGCTAAAAAACGCTACCAGATCTGCAAGCACAGCTCGAAATCAAAAAGTGGAAGCTTTCAAGTCAACTTTTGATGACCTATTTCACGTTGCTCATCAGGATGCACTGAAAAAACTACTGAAGAAGACAAGCAGTTTTTGTTACTCCAGACGTCCTTAGTTCATGGGAGGCGTTGACATGAAATTCGTAAAAGCAGAACAATGAGTAGGAAAAAAGACAAGCAGCTGAGATGGCAAGATTTGCAAAATCAAGAGAAAATATAGGTGAGTCTCAGAGTTTTTTCACAATTTTTCTCTTTTTCATGTTATTTAGTACTACGTTGGAAATAACTAAAAAACTTTTATTTATTACAATTTATTTATTTATTTAATATTTTTCTATTCAGATTAGTTGACTTGATACCATTGTCTCTTCGTGCTTAGTGGTTTATTTTATTTCATTTGTTTTATTTTTAGAAAGGTTTGAGGATGAGGATGTAGAACTGGAATCTTCACTAAGCAGCACATCAGAGTAAGAGGAGCCGACGAAAGAAGATATGGAAATGGAGGATAATTTTCTATATACAGTGGATGTAGGACAAAAAATAAAGAGGAAGTACTCTCAAGAAAGTGAAGAGATTATTGCTGAAAAATTGTCTTTATTGCTAGATAAGTGTAGTATTTCTAATAGAGACGCCGTTTGAATAATATTTATTTGTTTTTTATTTTTATTCCTTCTTTACTCTTTGTTCCTAATAATTCCTTCATTTTCAATTTGGAATTTACTACATTTGCTTTTGAACACTTTTCACTAAACTCTTTTTAATTAATGTACAAAACGAAAAAAATCTAAATCTGGAAACCAGATGCAATTGAGTTTTTTTGGAATTTGCATAAGAAGTCACTTTTCAGGAATCGGATCATGTCCGGTATTAAGGGGAGGATCCAATATTTGGCTCGTGCTATGCCCAATTTTCACCCCCCCTAAAAATAGACATAAAATTCGGAATTATCAGGCGATTTTGATCCTATAAACACAAAACTGTAGCTTTTTTTTTGCTCTCTAAAACGTTGTTTTCCGGTGTTTTTCTGTGTCTGTAGTCATTCTTTTAAAATTTTCAATTTTTCAAAACCCATGTTTTTGACATTCTTCTTATCAACTTCCAGAATTTTTTCCGAAATGACTTCAAACTTGAAATATGCATAGATGGGCTCATTACCTACAATAGTCACATAGAAATTTTTCGTTTTTTGTCCAATTTCCAAACCCACTTTTTTTTGGATTTTGAAATGAAAAATTGAGATATTCTTTTTGTTGTTCAACCGAAGTGGATGAAATTTTCAGGACATATGTAGTCGGGGGAGAGGCACATTTTTTTACTTAAAAAATTTCTTTGTATATATGCATTAGTTTTGGATTTGTTCTTGGAACAAATTTAAAAAAAAAAACTTTTGGGAAATTTTTAAAAAATTTGCTTTTGAGTATACAAAAAAAATTTCTAAGTAAAAAAGGTGTATCTCGCCTGACTATACAAGCCCTGAAAATTTGATTTTGATCGGATAAGTAGAAAAAAATATATTAATATTTCACTTTTTTGAACGATTAAATTTTTGAAAAGTGAAATATTGATTATTTTTTTCTACTTATCCCATCAACATCAAAATACCAGAGGGTGCGCGACAAGCGTGAAGAAAAACCTTAGATTTTATTTTTTAGTAATTTTAAATATATATATATATATATATATATATATATATATATATATATATGAGTTATATATATATATATATATATATATATATATATATATATATATATATATATATATATAGTATATATATATATATATATATATATAAATATATATATATATTTATATATATATATATATATATAAATATATATATATATATATATATATATATATATATATATATATATATATATATATATATATATATATATATATATATATATATATATCGTGTGTGAGTTATATGAATCACATATCATGCCTCTCATATATCACGAAAATACCATTATGAATGATGAATGTCATCTAGTTCTCTTATATAAACTTTATTGAGAACGGTTCTGATATAAAATACAAATTCAATATATTTGATAGATTAATTAGAATACATAAGATAATACACTATATATTAATTTCATCTTACTCCCAAAATCTATATAAATGGATAATTATATTATTTAAATGTTATTTTTTGTTTTAAAAGTTGAGACTTCATGGCCATTTGCCCTTTGTTGAGGAAGGGAGCTTCACTAGATAACGTCTCTCCAGGAATAAACACTGAAACCTACGCTACACGATTCGATATTACATTGCTCTGCGCCAGTTATAATTGCGTGAATGTAAATATTTCAGCGCTGCCATGAAAGAAAAGAAAAATGATTCTTAGTTGAAAGTTTCTACCAGTAGTCTTATTGGCTCTCAGAGATAATGTTAAAAGAATTAAGATGTTTCCAAATCTTCCGATATATGTTGTATTCAAAAAAAACTTAGATTGACCAGAAACTTGAAAAATATTACTATAGTTGGATGATCGTGAGAAAATTCTCCTTTATCTGAACAAGTTGAGTGAACGAATTTTTGAATTCAATGTGGCGACGGATGTAAGGTTAAAAGTGATTTACCTTTCTTTCGTAATAAGTTATAAGAATGCATACTTTCATGCAGAAGGAAAGTACAAGATAATTTACAGGTATTAAAACGGTTTAATAGAGTAGATTGCAAGTTCTTTAGCAAAAGTTTTTAGAAACAGGGTTGTTCCATTGCAAAAATACATCTTCTTAGTTTCATGTTCAGTGAATTCAGAATTTGTTTGGTTGCATAAAAATTATTATATAATTAAGCATAAGTGAGACCAAAATAATTCCAGATTTGGTCTACATTGGTTATTTGAACAAGACGGGTGGTGTATGTGTAAGTGGATACGAATGTAAAGTGGTAATAAACTCGCGAAAGAAAATCTCTGCTAGAAAAAAGAAAAATCTACTTGCTGCCTCAAAAAATAAAATCTGTTGCCTCCATAATTAATAATGTTTTAATGTAAATTTCCTTGAATAGTGTATGTAGTATTGCTTCAGTTTAATTGTCAACTGAGTATCAACACGGAAACGACTTTGCTATTCTAGAGTAAACATTCTTACATTTAATATGAAATAAGTAAATAAGTAAAAAAATAAATAATGAAATAACTAAATAAATAACTCTTGAAAATAGTGTGTTTTTTTCTCATTTTATTCAAAGAATACGGTTGATCTTTATGTGTTTGTGTCCGGCATTTCATGAAACAACCTTTAACAATTTTAACTGAGTTAAGAAAAAAATTGCACGTCTCGTTAGATTCAAAGAAGTTACTTACCTATGCAGATATTTTAAAAAAGAACCTGTCAGTGCAAACAATGCTTTCCTTCATGCCTGAGATGTGAGTTCAATACAATCCTAGATATTTAGTCAAAATTCACGTCCCTGTCATGAATTTGAAAAAGCTGCATCTATTTAAAAATGTCTTTCATATTTGAACGTGTAAAGACAACCCAAATATGCTTTTAAGCCAAATGCCAACGAGATACCTTTTGGCCTGACTAGATAGATCCTAAGTAAGAAAGTCTAACTTTATTGAAATACTAGCTTATGGTTATTAAAACTTTCATAGTTTTTCCACACACTTTTATTCAACAAGTGATTGATTCCTGATTTTTGAATGAAATAGGATATATAAGGCTATGGCTCAGACATAGAAACGAAATTCTAACTAGGCACTATAATAATTATACGATAGTTCTGTATTCAGTTGCGTCTGGGTCAAAAGGACGGACACAAAAAAGGTTGAGATTTTACATTTATCTCAGGAAAGAAATTATATATAAGCGGGCACATTAAATGTCCATAGTAAGAAGTCTAACTTTATTGAAAAATAATTAGAAAGATGAGATAGAGAGAGGATTTGGCAGGGTGTGTAAAAAGGAGTGGTTTTGAAAGTAAACGTAGATGAAAGCATAAGGTTATGTTGTGAGTGAAGATTTATCTGGTGGCGAGGTATTATGTTGAGATGAGTAGAAGCATCTGGACAATGTCCTGAGTTTTAAATATTTTGGATATATGTTGGATGAAAAAGGGAAATCGAATGATGGAAGAGTGTGTAAGAAGTTTGTAGAATGGTAGGAGAGCGTAAGAAAGTCTAACTTTAAAATACTGATTAGTGCTAGTAATTACAGCAAAACCAGTAATTAATAGGATATGTTGAGTGACGCTATAGGTTATTGCTATGTAAAGGTATGTGTTACTGTGATTACTTGGTGCTAGAGTAGTGAATACTAAAGGTATTGGATAAGAGGTTAGATCTAAGTACAATGTGTTCGGATGGACGATCTAGGGTGTTAGTATGGACGAATTGATAATCGAGGATGAACGTATTAGGGTTTGTGGTTGTGACGACAGAGTAAAAGAGAAGAATAAAACGAGAGACATGAGAACTGGTCTTGGTCCATGTGGAAAGCATGGATGATAGTGGTGGCTTATAAAGCGGATATAATGTGGATGTGATGTTGGACGTGACGGACGGGAAGACTACGCACAAGTGATTGATGTCACGCTAAAGAGAATGCTGAGGGAGGATGTGAGTTTTGGCAGAGGAAGAAGACGTCGCATAATATGAGTAGATATTTCGGGGTTCTGTAAGCAGTCATGGTTGCTGGTTTGTTCGGGATGAAACCCCACATTGACGAGATCAGCAGTGAGTTACGTGCAGTCCCTGAAGCCCTATAATAAAAAAGATCAAGAATTACCGGTTTGTCACTTACAGTGTTTAGATGGGCGCTATGGGGATCTTTTCTATTGTCGACGTAACGTCAATTTCTTCTACCTATTTCAGTATCCGAGTGTGTGTTACACACAACTTTATCACCCATCTGGGTAGCAAGAGGATGAATATTATATGAATAATAATAAGAATATGAATAAATACTAATAATAATATAATGAATAATAAATAAAAAAATCATTAAGGGAGAGATATAGTTATAGATAAATGTTAATTATATATATATATAGGAGTAAAATAATTCATAATTATATATATATATATATATATATATATATCTATATATATATATATATAAATAGTATATACACTATGATATATTTATTAACAGTATAATTATAATATATATTACATGTATATGTATATTTTAAATATATAGTATAACTAATATATATATAAATTATATATTTTATATTAATTATATATTAATATATTATATTATATTAAATACTATATAATATATATTTATATATAATATATATTAATATATTATAATATATATTATAATAATATATTATTTGAAAACTTATCGAAATTGCGCTTAGCGAAAAAATATATAATAAAAAATTTAGAAGCGAACAAATTTTTTTTTATATCGTTTATTTTCAAAACTTGAAGTTTGAGAACAAAGGCCCTGCACGAAATTTATTCCTCATATTTAGTCATAGTTAAGATCATTTAACATTTTCAAAAATATTAGCATTTAAAACATTAAGATTATGAGATACGTTTTAAGGAAAGTTACATTATAATTGCAACGCGAGGAAAATCGAGAAGCCTAATATTATACTTCTTATCGCGTATATTATAAATATATATATATAATATATATATATAATATATAATATATTATATATATATTATATAATATATTATTATATTTATATATATATATATAATATTAATTATATAATAATCATATATATATATACTATATTATATTATATTATAATTTAATAAGTATATATTATTATAATATTTATATAATAATATATATATATATATAATATTATATTATATGATATAATATATATATCTATCAATATAATATTTTAAAAAAAAAAATAAAATTATTTATAAAAAATAAAAAATTATTAAAAAAAAATATTAATTAATTTATTAAAAAATTAATTACTAATATAATTTTTTAAGATTTAAATATAATAGATTAAATGTAAGTTTTGGCCAAATGTATTGTTTAAAATAGCATTAATATATAATAATATATGATAGAATATAGATGAGTAAATGTTAATTTGTGACATAATAAAAACAATATATCGTGATATGTAGAGAAAAAATAAGTGGTCGTTCACAAACAAAGCAACGAAGGTCAGAAGCGACACTGATATCAATATATATATATATAGTATATAATATATTTTTAATATAATACATTTGATACATTCCGATGTATACATCCGCAGATGCGAAACTTAATTTATTTTTTAATATATATATTATATATAATATATATTATTTAGATATCGTTATTGCTCTGATTGGGTAATTTTTAAGTTTTAAATAATATGACGGAATGGAAGCAAGAGCCATAAAGATTTGTTAATTTTCCCAAACGTTCCGTGTCAAACGAGACTCATCCTCAGGAGGCTTTAAAAATACATATGCATAACATTACAACAAGTTAAAATATTGACGATAAAGAACACCATAAGAATATAGCAATCAAATTAGAATTGAAATAAGATTAAAATTAGATTGCATATGAAGAGCACACGACAATGTTACGAAAGATTTAGTAGATAAATAAAGAACAATGGATAATTAGTAAATGGTAACTAGAAGATTAAAACTATAATCACAAATGAGAGCACAACGAATATAAATCATAATTAATAATACCACAGAATTTCGATTAAAAATAATGAACCAAAAATGAAAAAAATCATGAGGGAAGCAGTGACAACAAAAGCATTGGTTGGTTTTCTGAAAGGTTAGAAAATCAGAGTACAGCGAGATATATGAGAAATATTCGACGGGGGATGTAGAGGCTATAGGTATTAAACATGCAACACTATAATAATGAATTGAAGAGGTATTACACTGACATTAATATAACTTATAATGTATAAATGGGTAAATCAGACATCACATGTGCAGTGTTTGATTACACATCCGGATAACCACGTGATATAAATACATTCATTTGCACGCACACACAAAGCACAACACAACACATATCACACATACACATCATTATATTACCATATTTATATACTAAATAATACTATTATGTGGATATATACATTATTATTTAGACAAGAATTAATTTTAACTATTTTTTATATATAGGGAGGTAGGCTATATCGAGTAAGACTATATATAGACGGTGGGACAGGGTAGAAAGAACTTTATACTATATATTATATTGATCTTCTACTACTATGATATATACTACTAATATTTATACTATATACCTCGTCCACTAGGTAATAGTGTATACTGATAGAACCTATCATAACTATATAACCGTATTCCTACATATGATATATAGTATACGCTTTATGCCGTAGGACTAATATAATAACCCTTGGGTAATCCTTTAGTTAAATAATAATATAATATATATAAAATTTATATAAATTACATTATAAATTGGGACAATATATTATTGTCCCAATTTTTATTAAAGTAGATAAATGAATAGATAGCTGAAGTAATTAGATAAAGAGGTAGAAATATAAGTGTTAAGCTGTTATCGATTTATACTCAAGTCTATAGTGTATATTACTAACTAATAGTCATATATTATATATTATATATATATATATCTATTATTATTATTATATATATATATATATGCGTAAGTATAAATCATTTATATAATTATATGAGGAATGCATGCTTTAATAACTAACTAGTAAATTAGTTAATCAATTTATTATAATATTCAAATATGATTATATATATAAATATAATATTTAAAATTTACTAGATTATATTTTATGATGTTTATATATATTAGTATATATATCCATATATATCTATATATATATACACAACTCTATTATCCATTTATATTATATAATTTTAAATTTATCATCTATATATTGTCATCACTATTATATAATATAATAACTATAAAATCTTCACCTGTAATTACATAAATATCTAATATTACATGTTGATTATATTATTATGTAGTATATATAGTATATCTATATTTAGTATTTATAATTGTTCCCTCTAGTCCTTCTTTCTATAAAGTATAAATACACTGTTAGGGAGAGTTAATTACTATAATACATACATACTATAACTATATATATATATAAATATAATTTATATATATATTAATATATATATTATATATATATCGAAATATATATATTATATAACACACACAAATTATATAATTTATATATATATAATATTATATATAATATATATCTTATATATAGATATTAATTATATATTAATATTATAATATAATAATTAATATACTATATAATATATAATATATAATTAATATAATTATATATAATATATATATTATATATATATATAATATGTATAATATAATAATATATATATTACAAGAGTATAAACACATCACGCTCACGAGGCTATAGAGCCCTAATCTAGGAGGGATGTACTCATCATTTAACGTCCGAGCAGGATAAATTACCAGTCCCAGGAAGAATAGCTCACATTCAAACCGACTCAGTTTGCTGAACCTGGGACCCTCGAGCTATGTTTGGCGAGTGCTTCAACCACTGAGCTATACGGTGCGACTTTATATATAATAAAAATAATGAACAATATTAATTTTTAGAATAAATATATATTATTATTAACATATTATAATAAAATATATAAACATATTATAATAACATGATACATATACACCTGCACAAAACATTCTATTATATATATATTATAATATATATATAATTATATATTTTATAAATATAATAATATATATATATTAAATATATATAATAATATATATATAATATACATATTTAATATATATATATAATATTATATTATTAATATAATATATATTAATATTTATATATCAGGGTGGGCCTTCCAGCACTTATAGTCCTAGTCCGCTAGTCCCGCTCGAGCGACTAACGCAGAATAGGTCGGTACTAGCGGAGTGATGCGGAGTACTGAGACCTTAAGAATTTAGCCGGACTTGCACGTTACCGGAATCCAAAAAATAATTTCACACGCCTCTTTTGATCGTTCACCTTTTTTAATAAATTGAAGAATACTAGAATAACTTATTAAAGAATCCCTTATTTTATAATAAATAAAGAAATTAATATTTTTATATTAGTTATATAACTAATTATACTTCACTCTACTATATGTTTTTTATAATATGAACTTCAAATAAATAAATCTCTACTCTATTAGAAGTTTTATCATATATGAATAATAAGCATTTAAATTTGATTTTCTATTATAGATACCTTTCTGAAAAACCTCACTCTAAACTTAATCATTATATGGTTAAATTACTATAATCACTAGGCAATATATATAATTTCTGTGTAAAACCAAATATATAATATACTACTAAAAAATATTTCAGAAATTATTTTATCTTAATATAAAAAAAAATATTATAATTTATACTATTAATTTAGCTATAACTAGGAAATTAATAATACTATATACTGCGGATTATTACTTTATCGGCGATTATGTAAAACAACTATCAATATGTAACTATAGTAGGAAACACTTTTATACTATTTATTTAAATAAGTCTATTTTTAAAGGGATTTTTTTATTTATAAAATACTGATAAATTATATATATATAATATATATATATAATTATTTGTATATATATATATATATATATATATATAATATATTATATATATAACGTTTATTATTATATATATATGTAACTTTATAATAAAATATATAATATATATATTATATAAGTATATAATATATCTATATATAATATAAAGGCCTCTATAATATATATATATTATATATTAAATAATATATATAATATTATATAAGTATATTATATATAATATATATATGATATAAAATATTTATAATAAATATATTATATATATATATATATATAAGGGAAAATAATTTTATAAAAAAACAAAATTAATTACGCCACAATGGAACGCAGTTAGAAAGACTCATGTACTATAAATAAGAAGTTATAGGACGAATCATTTTTTTTTCATCCATGGTCCGAAGGTAATTATACATTAAAATAATATGAGAGTTTTATATAGTTATAAGGTTATAGAGTTATTAGGAATGTTAATTCAGTTGGTGTAAAATCTCGAAATAGTTAATATAATATTTATATATATATAACATAGTTTACTTGTATAGTATAGTATAGTATAGGTATATATATATATATATAATAATTTTATTATATATTTGTTTATTTTAAAAATATTCCATTATCGTAATAATATATATAAAGATATATATTATATATTATATAATATATATTATATGATATTTATATATATAACTAATATATACTTACTACTATAATATATATATAACTATAATACTAATATAAAATACTTACTTTACTAATAATAAGTATTACTATTACTAATAATAAAAAATCGAAATCTATTATCATACTACATTATATTTACCTTATATATATATATTATATATATTATATATATTATATATATATATTATATATATACTATATAATTAGTATATATTAGTATATATATATATTAGCTACCGAGCTGATCGTAGCATTAGCATCGACTCTGCAGCGTCGAGGCTTTCATGGATCTACTAAAGTCTTGGACGAAATAGCCTTCTAGTGGTGGTACCAGGGTGGTCAAAATATTCAGAAGGGAGGCGAATGATTTAGGTGATGACCTTAAATTAGCAATGGAAAGCTGGAAGTGACTAACACAAAGCACTCTCTCACCAGGACATCTTTCTTTCATTCATAGGCAGAATTTGTTGAACCTTGTTCATAAAATATAAATACAATCCCCAGTTCTGCGGCTGTAGAGCGAATCTTTAGTATTGGTTTGGATATCTTGAGGGCAAAGAGGTCAGCCTTAACTGCTTTTTAATTTGAGCACCTATCCTTTTTGGAAGTAATATGGGGATTCCCCTGATTTTGATTATGCATTTTCTAATAAGGGAAATTTGATCTTATTGTGAGCATATGTTCTTTTTTCCTATACTACTACATTTAACTTTTTTGTAAGGATAATATATTTATTTTAATATTAAAATCTTTGTGAAGTCGCACATTATTATTATTAGTGGCGGACGTGCGGACTTGCGAATAGGGAGGTTGATGGTCTGAATAAGTGCGAAGGAGCGCTAGCGAACTATCGTTTTCTCCAGGTGCGGAGTGTGCGCTAGCGACTACCCCTAATTAAATCGCTTCCACCTCTTATATAGTAAATATCCAATGTAGGTACTTTTCTTTTCTTATAATTTACTAATTATCATCATTATTCATTACTCCACATTAATACTTGTTTATCACATACTATTATTTATTATTTTATTATTGCCATTCCAAATTAGGGATTATCATTATATAACTTATTATTATAATTATTATTATCACTAATTATTACCATCAAATGAATATGATTATTAATTATTCTTATTATTATTTATTAATTTATAATTATATTGATTAACAATTCACACCTATATCTCACCAAATCTATATTATGAAAACATTTGAAACAGCTTCCATATTCAAAGCTTCCTGTTACCCACCACTCCTTAGGGGACAACCTACGAAAAGTAGATCACGATCTCACTCAATCAAGAGACCATTTTATAAAACAACACCACGCAGAAATAAAACCAGAATCACTCACTAACAAGAGACCAGTCAGTCATCCTTGGCCAAGTTAAGATGCGCACCATCTTAACTTACAATACTTACAAACACGATTCAGCCACCACAAGACTCTGCGAAACTGTATGTCAGGTCCCGGATGACACATTCACTTTTTCTCTCCTGTCTATCTGACTTCTCAACTCAGAACAATCTGGAACATATATCATCTCCTGGAAGATCTCTGGAGGAGGCTGGTTGCGTTGGTGGGGTACCTAGGCGAGGTGTGGCTTCTTCCATGATGAGGTGGTCGGGGGTGAGAATGTAGAAGTAGAAGTATTATATATATATATTATATATTATATATATTATATATATATATATATATAGATATATAATATATATATTATATATTATTTATATATATATATATATTATATACTATATATATATATATACTATATAATATATAACTATATATATAAGTATAATATATATATATTATTTATATTATGATGTAGTTTGGCCTCAACTTTATATATATATATATAGTATATATATAATATCATATATATATATATATATACTAATTTACTTGTTTAAACTTATATAAAAAATAAATAATATGATATAATATTAAAATATAAATTAATTTTTATTACCTTTGAATAATAATTTAAGCAGGGCCAAAATTCTATATATATAAAATATGTAATAAATATATATATATATATATATACACTTTATAATATTTAATAATATATAAACACACTAGTATTACTTTTCATTATATGCTGAAAAGCATTGCTGCTCATTTTTTTAGTAATAAGTGAATATTTATTATAATACTATATTAGTATATATATATATATATATATATTATATATATATATATATATATATTGTATATTATATATATACAGTAATACATATATATATTAATATTATAATATAAATAAAGTAATAATGTTAATTTTAATATACAGGTAATTATAATCATATATATATCGTTATATATATATTTAAATCTAAAAACACTAAAAAGTTTTACAGCTTTCTATATTCGCAATTAATTTGTTTATTAATAAAAATACCATTAATATTTTATTTAACATATATATATATATAGTAACAATACTCACTAATACAACCTCTATATATATACTATCCCATATTATAGTTATTTATAGTATATAAATTATAATATATAGATATTAATATAACTTATTGAACGGAATATAGCATATAGTAATATATACTATATACGTACTATATATATATATATATATATTATATATATATATATATAGAATATACAGTAGAGGAAAAGGTATAGTTAAATATTTACATAATAATATATATATAATTTAAAGAAAATATTTTGAAGAATGTTAATTTTTTTCACATTGAAAAAGATTAAATAGGGGTATTTTGGATAGAAACTGGACGACAACGTTTGACAACTTTAAAAACTCCTTGAAAAATGTTTAGAACCCATAATGCATTTTCCCGGAATTTTTATAGTTTCTAAATAATATTTGGTTTTGGAGAGAGAGTTTTTTTTATGTTAAAAGTAGCTTTAAGAAAAAGTGGGGTTAAACAAATAATTATAGCATTAGTTATATCAATCATTTCATGAAATATTATAAGAAAATTAAAACGTTGCATATGCAATTGAAATAAACTACAACAATTTAAATAAATTTAAAATAATATAATATTTATGGGAACGCTCAAATTGGATTTGTTTCTGATTGTAATTTATGATTGTTAATAATTATACTTTTAAAAATTTGGTAACAAATTATATTTTTCAGTACTTTCGAGAAAAGCGATTTAAGCTGTCGAATAAATAAATTAAACGCCTTATATTAATTTAAAAGCTACTCAAAATTTATGAGAAAGCAACTCGAACGTTTACAATGAGCATTGAACATAGCAAGTATCGATATT
Organism: Trachelipus rathkii; assembly: GCA_015478945.1. Classification (NCBI taxonomy): domain Eukaryota; kingdom Metazoa; phylum Arthropoda; class Malacostraca; order Isopoda; family Trachelipodidae; genus Trachelipus; species Trachelipus rathkii. Next base: position 29,242 of record JABUQX010055157.1, read on the forward strand.
TTAATTTTAAAGTATCGATACTGTAATTAGAACGTATCAATATTATAATTGGTATCTTGAAGTTCGCAAGTTTTATTTTTTGAATTTTAATTTTTAAATATATACATTTTTGCTTTTATACCACCACTCACGGATTGGGTGGTACGGGGGGGGGGGCTCCATCCCCCCCAGATATATTTTCGTGTGCTGTGCATTTGCTAAAGTTAATATTAATTATTCTATTACTTAATCATTCTTATCACAATTGAAATCACATAAATATAAAGTTATTCTTTTCAAATTCCTTTTAGAATTGTTCAGTAAAACATCGTAATAAATGTTAGAAAATATATAAAAAATAATAATAATTTGTTTAACCAGTGCAATTGAAAACATTTTTGAAATTTTTTGTATCGCTGTGCATCTGATCGTTTTGTGTCATATGGTTTCGTACGGTATCATGCCGAATTGTGTTTATTCGTTTGTTCTAGTGTGAATAAAACAAGAAATTTATAGGTTTCGGTGAATGAGAGGATCGTACGAGTGAGCTCAGCATACCTCATTTTCGTATTCAGATTGTGCACTCCTGAACGTTGAAAGTTGCCTCAAATAACTCAGAGTATGTAAAATATTAGAAACACTTCTTACTCTTATTAAAACTAACACGTATATAAAAGTGTAAAATATATATATGCTCGAAGCTTAAAAATATCAAATCTGAGCTCCGAAACAATATGAACTTAAATAACAATGAAGTTTTCCACTGTATTTGTAAAAAGAAAACGAAGATTTTAAAAAGGTAAAAAAAAAAATAAAATAAACGAAAGAAAATAATATCCATTTTCTATCTTCATGTTATTTTTACGATAATTGTGAAAGGAAAAACATTGAAAGCTTTCTATTAACTGTATAACAATGATGCCATTTCCTCCGTAAAATTTCAGTTTTATTTCATCGAGTGCTGGGGGAAGGGGGAGAAGGAGTGAGAAAAGAGCGAAAGATGGGGAAGAGAAAGAGGGAAAACGGGGGAATCAAGGGGAAATATGAGGAAATAAAGAAAATAGAGAGAGGAAAGGTATTAAAATATAAAAAATATCAAATTCCCTTTTTAAAAAAACATTTCATAGTTATCGTTCATAATACACAAATAAAACGTTGTATTCTTATAAAAGAAAACAAGTTTATGTATCCAATAACTTTAAAAAAAATTGTTTTTGCTTAAGAAAAAATTGAATGTTATTTTCAAAAGAAAAATATTAAAAAAATAAAAGTACAATAAATTTTGCAGCCTTATACAATTACAACCTTATAAATATATATATATATATATATATATATATATATATATATAAAAGGTTAGAGAGATTCATAATCAGTATATATATATATATAGACCTCTAACGTAGTAGTACTATACTAGTGATAGTATATATACGTTATGAGTAAATACTATATCTACGGGAAGTAAGTTAGGTATAGTATATATACGCTAAGCGTAGATATTATTATAATACATATATAAATCTAATTAGTATATATATATATTATATAATATAATAGTATATATATGACTATATTATACTATTAGTATATATATATATATATATTTTGCAGACATATATAATATATAATCTATATATATATATATATATATATATATATATAAGATGGAGTGAAGCATCAATATCGGATCGGTATCGGAAATTTTTTTGGTAGCAGTATCGATATTGGAATATATTTGGATAGTCGAACAAATTCTGGTAGCATCGGTATCGGTAAAATGACTGATACTTCACAGATATCGATACTAATGACATATGTTTAAATAACTATAATTTTGTGGAAGCTACATGTTTTAAAATATTTATAAATAAGAAGCCTTCAAAAAAAATTTGTAGCCCTGTGTTTAAATATTTAAGAATTGAAAATTGAAGACTCATCAATTTTATTATTTGTGCCCTGTTTTGTTTTGTCGAGAGTACAGAGTTGGAGTTGGGAATAAGAAATTTGAAAGAAAGACTCAACTGATGGAGTAAAGAAAATGTTTGATTCCCAACTCCCAATCACAAATACTTTTAAAGATTTTTTTTTCTCATACTTTTATTTTCAATTTAAGATAAAGACTTCGACTAATTGGCATATGAATAGGAAGGGCTAGATGATCAGATAAGATGAAAAGATGAAATAGAGTAGGAGACCAGATAGAACTCTGAGTAACAATACTATCGACAGGAGATGAGAAAGAAGTCTCACCACCAACAACAGCCGATGTGGAAGGATTTGAAAAAAAGCTAGACAAAAGATGCAAAGAGATGGAGTGGAACTTGAAGAGGAGGGACGCATGCCACGCTTGATCAATTGAGCTGGATAATTCAAGCGCCCTAGCACAAGACTGACCTAAATTCCAATTGGTTTCTTTGTCTTGAGATCAATACTTATTAGATGGGACAGTATATCCCCAATAGACCTCGAGTGCTGAAAACAATGAAGGTCGGAATGAAGGAATGTGATACCAAATGGTACAAGAAATGAGTTGAGAATGGTTTCAAATATTTTAGACAGAATACAAGAGAGAGCAATAACGGGATAGTTAGAAGGATCAAAGCTACTTCCCTCCTTTGGAATCGCTTAGACATTTGCGTGCTTCGATTACTGAGGTAAAGTGCTAATATTGTGGCATAAAAGTATTATTGAACTAAGGACGGCGCCATCTCAGAAGCCCAACCTCAAAACTCAGGGATTAGTGCTATCCGGGCAGCTTGCATTCTTTACTTTCATAGATTTCAAAAGTCGCAGTTACCTGTGGTTAACCTTCTTAAAAACATCACAAATATTCGCTATGCATTACTCAAATATTGAAAACAAATATTCGCATCCGAGAATACTGAAAATTGTTAGTATCCGAGTCCCACTCTAGGCTATTATTATTGATTATTATTATTTATTATTATTATTATTATTTATTATTATTATATTATTAATTAATCATTATTAATATTTATTATTATCTGATTATTATAGTTATTATCTAATTATTATTATTGATTATTATTGATTATTATTCATTATTATTATTATTATTATTATTATTATTATTATTATTATTATTATTATTATTATTATTATTATTATTATTATTATTATTATTATTATTATTATTATAATTTTTAATAATTTTAATTAAATAATTTATCTATTTTTGCTTTATTTTTCTGATCTATATATTCTGAATGTATTATTATACTTATATTACCAATTATATTATTATTATTATTTATTATTAATTATTATTCATTTCATTATTATTTTATTATTATTATTATTATTATGTAATTATTAATATACCTGTGTATAAGAGCAATGTTTTCATAGTACGTGTTTATGCACGGAAACCACGAATTAATGATATTATAATTAAGGCTGCTAATCTGATAATTCACCTTTCCCCTAATTGAACTTTCAGAAGTTTGTCACTTGGTAAGCAGCCCTAAATCTAAAATATTGGTATCGGGAATAGATTATTGGACCTCGTATCGAGGATTGTTATTTGGCATGCGGTTCATCTGGGTATCCAGAGAGGGCTTAGAATGCTGTAGAAATTTTGGTTTACGAGTAGATACTATGGTTAACAAAGTTTGATATCGCCTCATCCTAATAGAACTATATATATGAATACTATAATATATTATATATATTAATAGTAGTAAATATATTACTATATATAAATAGTATAAATATAACTACTACATATATGTATAGACTAATACGTAGAACATAGGTGTATATATATATATATATATATATATAATATATATAATATTAACTATATATTATATATTATATATATATATATATAATATATATATATATTACAGTATATTATATAATATATGTATATATAATATATATATAATAGCGTACTTATATATTTCGTTATAGTATATTTATAAGTCTATCTATATTATATATCATAGTATATATTATATTATATATTATATATACTATATATAGTATTATATGTATGGTATATGTAGTGTATAGTAGTATAAGATATATATTATATTACGATATTATATATAGTATATATATATATGTATAATAATATATATATAATGATATATATATATATAATATATATATTATAGATTATATTGTATAAATATATAATATTAGCATATATATATAGTATATATATATATAGCTATAATATAATTATATAATACTATATAAATAGTATTATATATTATATAGTTAATATGCATTGTTCTTACAATTATAATGGCAATTAAAAAATTAAATTTTTATAGAAAAACAATTTAAAAACATTAAAGTTGTAAAGTACATTTGGTAGTCTCAAATATTGTTGCAGCAGAAAAATAATTTTTTTTTAGAAAATAATAGTAAAAAATTAAATGAACGCAACATAAACCACTGGTAATCCTATAACACAGGCTTTGTATAATCTTCATTAAAAACCAAATACAACTGATGAAACGCTTGATGAAACATAAGAAGATAAAAAAAATGCTAAATTGGTCATTATTAACCCCACTCCAACCTGTGAGTAGTCTCATAAATAATTTACATATTAATATCAAACAACGACATCTTTTGAAATAATTGTCAGAGTATTGATAGTATAAATACGTGATTAATACTAGTTATATATAGTTAGTAGTAAATTTAATGTATTTCTCGGGTATATGAATTCTCTCCATAGATATGAATTTATATATATACGTATAGCTATATAAAGAAATATATAAGCAGGTAGGTGATAATATGTTATAATATATTATATATATAATACGTATGCAATATACGTATATAGTATAGTATACTATATACTAAATGACGGTTATATATATATATATAGTATCTGTATCAAACGCTTTGGCTTCAAAAGTCATGTCGGTGCTGAAGTATAATATTGGAACTAAACGGTACGGGTGTCTATAGTTCTACATCATATTTTCCGACTATACCAAGTCGTACGGACAATGACTTTACCTTCGACATTTTTAATAATAGCAGAAATTATGTAATTTTGGCAACGCATTATTTTTGATAAATGAAAGTAGGAGTATGTGGTTTTATGGAGCCTAAACCCGCACCCTCATCATATTTCCTACCTGAGTATGAATATAATATATTATATATATACTATAAATATATATATATATAATATCTATATAATATATATATATATATATTATAAATATATATATATATAAATATATTATATATTATAATATATATATATATTATAT
>JABUQX010055158.1:0-12500 GCA_015478945.1 Trachelipus rathkii
CGGAAACTTTTTTATCGCACGTAGGGTCGCTAATTTACCTACGACTCCGCACCTGCGCTAGTCCGCAACCATATTCTAGGTAGTCCGGCTCGGGGGACTATGGACTAAAGTCGACAGTGCCCACTTATTTTAATAATATAATAATTATATATATTTTATTAATTATATATATTATATATAGTATATATATATATATATATATATAATAATAATATATAATATACTATATATATATTTCTTCTTCCAAAAAAAAGCGATTCGTGGTCTAAAGTTTTGGGCTAATTTTAAAGGTCTCTCTATTTTTTATTTATTATTTAGATAGAAATATATTTTTTGGTTTTGATCAGAAACACTTATTTATTATTTGCATTGTTAACAACATTACAGTTTTTTTTTTTTGATATAAATATGCTCCTTGGGTTTAACTCAACAATTAAAATAAGCTCACCTTCCACCGGCACCTCACTTGTCGATCCCTGCTCAGACCACACTTCTCAGGTATTAACTGTAAGTTTATTGAGTCGAGTATTTCTGGATCTCACTTGTGTTATTAGACTACAGTGCAGAAATCAAAGCGACTCGAATTAGATAGAGCTTTACTAAAATATTACTTTATCTAAAAGTATTACAGTTGCATTAGAAGTTTCTTTACCAAATGTAATGTGGCATTAGGCCCTTAGTCTTTTTTTGAGCTCAAGCTTATACTCTTAAGACAGGTTAGGACAATCATGAGTCTTAAAAATTAAATTAGCTTTACTTGAAAAATAAAGTTTTGGGAGAAATGACTACCGTCACCTTATAAGCAAACAATGGATTCATTTAGACGTCTCCGTGACCTTGCATCCACTTATAGTGCATTACTATTTATACAAAAGTCCCATTCTAACATTTCAGTACCAATTACTAGTAGACCTATGCTCATTCAATTAAGCTGATGGCAATCCGATAGCGATCGTAAAAGCGGAAACTCGACGACCATCTTCGCACCTTTTCCCGCCTCAAACCGTCACCACCTGAAGCTGTTCAGGGTCAACCATCCTCTAGCCCAACAAACCTTACAAGCAGGCAACCTTCCTCTCTCGCACAGTTTCACAAGCTCGCAATTCACGTTTTGAGCATATCAATTTAAGATTTCAAACAAGCTCCGATCGCTTGAAACTCTTATACATCCTAATTTTTATCATGCTCCTTCGCCTAACAGGACTTCTCAGCACATCGTCCACGCTATTTTAGCCAGCCTCGTCGTTATTTCAAATCTCCTCACGCTACTCGTCAATCCTTTCATCAATCACAGTCTCCTTCTCGTTTGGCACAGCAACCTCCCTCTGCTCTTGCTCATCCTTCTTCTGTCCCTTCTCCTTCTGATTCCCAAGGCATTTGTCTTAATCACCAGGGTTTTGGGGCTCAAACACGCAATTGTCATAAACCCTGCGCTTTTTTTTAAACGATACTGCCACATCGTAAAGTCACCCGATGTGGCCGGTGCCACGTCTAATCACTTCTATCTTTTGATCCTAACACAGGTAACATTTTTACTTACGTTATACAGGTTCTTCCTTCAGTGCTATTTTTTTTTTCCACTTTCGCAGCTCTTTTGACAAAATCAACCGTTTCCTGTAATCTCTAATGCTCTCAAGCGTAACCGGACTATCTTATATTCACACCTATGGCTCTAAACGGTCTCATATCCTACTCTCTCTTTCCGACGCACTTCATTGGGATTTCTTCATTGCAGATGCTCACCCTTCCCGATCAAGACCTACTTCCTTTCCTAATATAACATCCTGTTGATCTTCATCATAATAGAATTCATTCTATTTCGACACGCAATTTTTTCTCTCTGTAATACGAACCCCCTTCTCTCTATCAGGAGAATACTACCTTCCCATCTTCTATAACCCTTTTGGTGAACATTTCTTCATCGGATTTTCCCGAGACTCATGTTTTCCTATTTCGGAAAAACCCCCTTTTCGAAGTCAAATACAATTGGATCACATATTTTGTCTTTCAGCAATCTCCCTTCGCGCTTATGCACGTCGCCTTGCTCGACAAATTAAAGCTAGCAACTGAGGTTTGTTCCCTTCTTCAGCAAGTACAATTTCGTCCTTCAATTTCTGATAGCTTCTCTCTTCACCTCTGCCTTAAATCCTCACCGGGTATTACCTCCCGTACCGGGTATTCAGTTGTCTTAAATCAATTACTCCTCCAACCGTTCATCCAATTCGCACCTGCAAATTTACCGCAAATCCTTTCGGGATTACCAATACTTCTCGAAAATGAATTTGATCAAAATATTTACCAAATCCATACATGCTTCCATATTACAAAGCAGCCTTAATAAACCCCTCCGGCCATGTTTGGTTTCTCCGAATTCCTTTCTCCGCCGCAATGCTTCCCAACTCTTGTCCAAAGGCTCACGATTCCTGCTCCTGGACTGCCTTCTTTGTTGACTTATTCTTGACACTCTCAACTTATAGCTAGCTCCCCCAAAACAGCTCTCTCAACTTACCGCATGTTTTCCGCAAAGTTAGTGACTTGCGAATTCTTATAACTCTCTTAAATGCAGTTAGCGTTGTTTGCGATACCTTCCTCGCATTTATTCTCTTCTACGAAGTCATCCGCCCCTCGACGACCGGTTCTCTCTATTTCGCTCTTTCCCCTATGCCCCAGCAACGCAACTTCGTCGTTTCTAGCTATTTAAAGCTGCTCATCACATTCAATTCCTTCGACACAGCATTTGCGGCCTCTTATGCACTTCTCAAGCCTTTCTAAGATCTACGCCTCCATCTCCATCGATTGACTGATATGATTCCCGTCTTGCTTCTCTGTCCAACAAGAGCTCTGCTTTTCTGTCTCCTCGTTTTTCCCCACCCTGCTCAGACACGCGTATCACAATGATGCTTCTATACGCAGTCAGTTGCTGTTTGCAACATTCTTAGCTAATTGCGTCGCTGGCTTCTTTTCAGAAGCTCCAGCCTTAAGAGTTCGTTATATGCTTTCGGAAGGAGAATTGCTAGCATTATCTACCTTTGCCACAACAATTTCGATACTATTGCATACGGTTTGAAGTTTCATATACTTACGACACATGCCCATCACCGTACTGCCATACAGATTCTTACTGATTCCAGCTCCCCAGGAGATCTACTCATCTCTGAGTTTATGCCTCAGTTACATCACCACATTTTCACTTTAAGTGTGCTTGAATATTCCCGCAGATGCTCTTTTCCCGCAATTTGACGCATTTTCTCCTCTTCCTATCATCAATTACGGGAATGTGCATACTCTCAGTCAGCTGAAGATATACCTCCGCTGCCACTCTTACTTTTGCATATTCAGAGTGTGAAGTTCGAATTAAGAATTTCCACTTCCTCCTGCACCATTCCCACTCATAATCCCGCCCTGTCTTACCTTCTTCATTATGCATTATCTTTATTTCACACCTATGCAACATGGTTCGCATCCCGCGTATAGATGTAACCACAGGTCAAGTCTTAACTCATTTGGTCTGGCCGTTCCTTCTCCAAGACCGTTTAAGCCGTTGGACTACCAATCATGCCTTAATTGCCAAACGTGCAAAGTTCCATTAAGCATACTAGCGCTCTGCAGCACGTTTCTATCCTCGGTCGAGAACGTTCGACCATGTCCACATTGACTGTCGGTCCCTTCCTCCTTCAACCAGGCTTTACACACCACTCTTCCACTGTGTAATCGACCGCTTTACTCTGTGGTCAAGCTTATTCCCTCCTCAGTATACCTCTCCACTTGGGTTTCAATGATTGGATACTCCTCTCTACGGTCTCGACAATCAGGAACGCCAAGCTTTGAGCCTACCTGTGAAGACCTATGTTTTCTAGTCAAAAACGCCTTCGTCTGTATTTCTATCCGCCAGTCCATGTAATATTGAAATGTGTCCTCCTGCAGTTCAAAATCTTCCTTTATTGTTCCATTGCATGTGTTTATTGGTTCGAAACCCTCCCATTTTCCTTCTTGCATTCCGACCTCATTCAAGGAAGACCATCCTGCTTCATCCGCTGCTGTTACTACTTCCATCGAATTCGGGAGTTCAGCCTTCCTTCCCATCGCCTGACTATGATCGTCATCTAACTCTTGCGCCGTCTCGGTTATTGTGCCCGACTCATGGGAACCCTCCTCTTCTCTCGCCAAACTCGTCCACAACTCATACATTCCGTCCGAACTCAGATATCGTACAGTGTTCTTGTCGTCACGACTCCCATCACGGCCCTCTCAGCCCCAATTGACAGACCGTTACGGGCAATTCAGCTATCGTTTATAATATTTTTCGCTTCAAGGCTCTAAATGTAAACATGTTTTAATTGACCGGATTAAGCCACTCTTTTTGACTTTCTCCCGAGTTGTCAGTGACATCTGTCCAACCTCCTCCAATCATCCTTACTGTTTCTCCTCGGTGTACGACTAACCTTCTACCACCCATCTGCTTCATCTCCTATACTCGTACACTGTCTACTGACCTCCCCATCCCTTCATTACCTCCCTCTGTCCACTTCTCTGGTTCGTAATCCTTCCCCGCCGCCTCTACCACTCCCCCTTCCGCTTACGACTGATCCTCCAATGCATACCAGCCTAACCATCCTCCTCTCCTCCTGTTGCCTTCTCCTCCTATCATCGTCTATACCGTACCGTCCGTCCACCCTGGTACGCTCTTTCCTAACACTTCCGAGTCTTCCAGGGGGGGTAATTGTAGTCATTAGTCTTTAACTATTTTTACTTATTTTATTTTATTTGTATTTCTTCTTTCATATTGATACCAATTTTTTGTCTCTACGCAAGTCAAACGGACTCTTTCAATATTTCCTTCTCTTCAGATGCAACTCATTACCAAAACCTGTTCTTATTTTGTTTCAATTTTTGCTACGAGTTTTTCAGTTTGCCAGCTTTTCCCATCAAGTTTTAGTATTAATTCCTTTCCAGAAAATATCAGGAATTGCTATTCCCACTTCGCTCCTTTTACAAGTGATTATTTTGTTTATTTTGGAATATCCACGTGCTTCAAATCTTGTGCTTCAGGCTTGCCTCAGTGAATTGACCTAGTGTATTCTGCTTTCAATGTGATTGGTGGTTCGAAATTATATTGGATAATTTTAATCGTAAAAAGCAGTGGTTGTCTTACAAACTATTCTAAAAGTAAACATTTACTTTTTTTATAAATTAACTTCTATTATATTAATTACGTGATTTTTATATCGAAACTAAATTAGTCACCCTTCATCACCTTCCGGTTTCAAAGATAAAGTCAGATTCTCAGGAATACTATTTACATTTTCTTCTAAATCTCTATAATTCCAATATCATTGTGCATTATCGACATTCGTATTGTTTTAAAATGTATTATATTTATAACGTAATTTTTTTTTAATAGATGATTGATGATGTAATTTTTCGTTTCCAATCTTGTTGGTGTTGTTACTTCAGCAAGTATTGTAAAATTTGCCTAATATATATTAAGATAAATATCTATATTATATATATATATATATATATATAATTATATATATATATATATTATAGTATATAATTATTATAATTATTATATTATATATATATTATTAATATTATATATATATATATATGACTGTTTCTGAACTTCACTATTCTGGCATAAATAACACAGTAATATTTCTACTAGGAATTTAATCATAGTTCAATAAGTGTTATTCACCCTTTATAATAAGTATCTGACCTTTAAAATATATTACATTTTTTTATTCTTTTTGGCGATCATAATTAACAGCCTCTTATTCTAGATTACCCTAACTCTAATTTCCTTCGTCATACAGCCTCAGCAGAGGGCTGTACGTCCTCTGGATACCATGTACGCTATTTCGTACTTTTCCTTTCCCCCAAATCGAAACAACTGCGTCAGTATCTTGGGAGGTTAACTTTTACCCATCGTTCCTAGTTCCGCAGGCACTCCCCGCCCTCTCCCTCTACTTTTCGAAATATTAGAAGAATATTCTAGTGATTATTCTTATGTATCTCAATGATGCTCTTGATTCCCCTGTGTGACTTGCTTCTATCTCTTATTTCCTAATTTCTAGGTTTAATTACGATTCACTAACACATTATAATGATACTTGCGAAGTTTTTTAGTTATTTTTTATTTATTATGATTTTATTTTTTTGGAGTAGGTATGCCCAATCTTCAAATCTTTAAATCTTGAAATCTTCAAGGCAAATGTCACCGAATCGTCCGCTTTTAAATTCTTGTTTCATAATCTTTCCGCTCCCATGAAGCCATATTTCAAAATACAGAATTTTTCCTTAATTTTTGCGCAGGGAAAGTGATACTATGGTTACGTGATGGAATCAAACATCTATAATATGAAGTATAATAATAAAAAATAGTACAAGTACCAAATTGTTATCTACTATTACCTTACACGAATTGTTGGTTTCACATAGAATTTTTGCTCTTTTGAATAAGATATTGATTATCCTAATAACTCACCTCTGGCGAGTAACCTAGCACTTAAATCTTAGTTAGGGTAAATTTGATTGGTGAGAAGGTAAGAAATAGACAATATTGAAGAGTTTAAACGAATATTTGAAAAGAAAGACAGAAATAGACAACTTATACCTCTATACCTTTTATACTTTTTAAATTAAATTTTGATTTCCCAAGCAAGGGCTAACTAGGACACTTATGTGATTTGAAGTGAGTCCCAGTGTATTTTTTTTAGTAAACCTTATTTTTCCTCTATTGTAACAACTTATAAGAAATAGAGACATCTAAAAGCCACATGGGCCTATCGGAGACTGTCCCAGTCAACCACTAACCAAACATGCTCATGCAAATCCACAAGCACCCTAGTGCTTGTCAAATTACTGTAACTACAATATCCACAATTTGCTTAGTCAAAAACTAATGATTAGTATATTAATATATAATATAATAATTATTATATTATTATATTAAATAATAATATATATATATTATAATAATATATTATATATATATATAATTATAGTTAATATAGATAATATACAATATATATATATATTATTATATATTATATATTATATATTATAATATAATATATAATATATAAATATATTATATATATTATATATTAATATATATAAAAATATTATATATATATATATTTTTATATAATATATATATATTATATTATATAATTGTATATTATAATATTATATATTATATATATATATATATATATAATAATATATTATATAGTTATATATATATATTTATATAAATATATATAATTAATATAATATTAATATAATAAGTTATATATTATATATATATAAATATATAAATATATATCGATAAATAATAATATATATAATTATATATTATATATAGATATATAGATACCCAATCCCATGCAACATGCATTAATTATACCTACTTATGGTCACACATGCCCATCTAATCTAATAAACTACTATAATCGTAAAACACCCTACCATATTTAGTCTTACGCGTCAATATATAATATGTACCCAAAGACCCAATCCAAACGAAATCTACCCTTTCTTAATATGTGCATTCGAGTCACACTCAACAACCTCCTTCTGGCAGACCCATTCCAAAATTAAACAATCCTTATTACTGAAATGCACGCTTTCATAATCAAGATGCATGCTTTCTTTCTTCATTTTTCTATGAATTTGCCCCTTCAGCTCTTTTCCCAATTCCTTGAAAAACTTATTCCTTTGTAATTACATAGAATAAATTATTTTGAGGAATCTTGTATCATGTCCCTCTGAGAAATCGCCTTTCTACAGATAAAAATCCTAACTCCTCACCTCTCCTATATCTCTTACCTCAAACTTCCATAAATCATCCTTGTTGCACTCTAACATATCTCGCTAGCAATCTAGTTCTTTCTTTAAATAAGGGCCCAAACACTTGTGACAATACTCTATTACTGGCCTAACATAGCTATTATACAGTTACTTATTACTTCCTTCCTCTTTAGAACAACATTGAATTTATTGCCCAGCATCTTATTACATGTATTTCTAGCTTCCAAAACTACTGATTAGCTATCTTTCCAACTATTACTGCTTATAATCAACACCTTAATTGTTTCTTGCTCCATAGGTATCGCTCTTAATTCCTCTGGAGTTAAAACTTCTTTATATGTGATAACCTAGGGAAATAACCTTACACTTTTTACATTAAAATTCATATTGCCACTTATCTGCCCACCCAAGAAGTTTATCAAGAGCATTTTTGAATCTTTAGCATCCTTCACTAAGCTCTAACTGAATGGTGGCCACTTCTAGTATCCTCATGCAACTAGAAACCTTGCATTTAAGTACCCTGCGTCAAAGCATTATATACATGAACAACAATGGCCCCAGCACTGAACCCTTTTGGACACCACTCTTCACTAATTTCCCATGATGACTTATTCCCATTTAGTGGACACACTGTTTTATAGTACACGACCATCTATTAATCCAACCTTGTACCACTTTGCCATAATAGCAAATTGCTCTTACTTGTTCATTAGCTTTATGTGGGGAACCTTATCAAAAGCTTACTAAAATCTATTCTAATTATACAATCATCAACTGTCTCCTTCGTCAATCAGTCTATGTATTCATTAAATTCTACAAGTGTCTGCATGAGCTCCCTTTCTGAAACACTGATGGATCATACAATACCTTATCTCTAATTTCTCGTATATGTTTGGATTACTTTACAACTCTTTTGCTTGGATTACTTTCCAACTCCTTTGCTTGGATTACTTTACAACTCTTTCGCTTGGATTACTTTGCAACTCGTGGCACTTCCCAAGTTCTTTCAATGACCACGTTGATGTTCAGGGGATATGCAAAAATGTTCGTAATTATTAGGATTACTTCTTCCGATTATTATAGTTTTGTTTCAAGATCTTGAAAACGTGACAGTGGTATTCGTTGTTGTCGAGATTTGGATCCGATGAGCTTTCAGCGGATTTTGAATTATTTATATGAGATATGACAAGGTGGTGTATTGTCAAAAGTAACTATCATTATAATAATTGGACTTATTTACTTATGGTGACAGCAAATGTGAAAAAAAGACTTTATAATGTGCGGATTTTATAAAAAAAATATTACTAAATCAAGAGAAATAATTATTATTTACCTTCGCGTTTGTATACAACAAACAAAAGATGTATGACTTTCACCGGGTTAATATTAACGGATATATATTATATATAATATAGTTATATATATGATATATATATCAAATATATCATTCATATATAATATATATATATATATATATATACTAAAGATATATAATATATTAATATTAATATACTATATCAGTAGTATATATATATATATAATATATATATATATATATACTATATTCATATGGGTGACTATATAATCATATTATAGTTATTTAATAATAATATATATAGGTAGGTATATATATATATATAGCTGTTATATATTAGTATCATTATTATACTATACTATATATATTATTTATTAATAATATATATACAGATAAAGTATATATATATATAATTAGATATATCCTGATCTCCTATATATATACAATATAGTAATAATAGTATATTATGTATACTAATCATATTATATTGACAGTGCTACCCCACCCCATGTTTTCGGTTCACGAGCGCCCACTGATATATATAGTATATATATAATATTATAATATATATATATATATATATATATAATTATATATATAATACTATATAAATATTATATATATATATATATATATATATATATATATGCAGGAATTAAACAAAATAATACGAAGACATTAAATATACACGAGATGTATTTATTAATAAAGTTTTGAGTCACCATTATTATTATAGAGTGGTTGAATAGTCTCCACACAAAACATCCTCCAATTGCTTCAACGATGTTGGATGTGGAATCTGCTCCTCATTCTTGGTTTAAATATCACATAACTGGTCAATTACGTTGAGGTCTGAAGATTGTGATGGCCAGAGAAGATGTTTGATAATATTCTGGTGATTCTCAAACCAAGACTGAATCTCTTTCGATCTGTGCATGGATGCATTATCATCCTTGAATATGTAAGTGTTTGGCAGCAATATGCTAGTCACAGTAAGAGCTTCATTGCTGAGGAAAGTAGTCGGGGAGCTATATTGGTACGCACAATGTTATAAATTTGAGGTGGTATGTGGGAGGGTTTGACAGTCATTATCTCCCACCTCACCTGTACACCTACTTTTTATGACGTACTCTCGTTGATAGACGAGATAACGTCTACAAGTTTTATTTATATGCATATATATAAATTTTTATAATATATATATATAATAGAGTATATTATATTATATTATATATATTTATTATATATATATATACTATAATAATATATATACATATAATTATATCATATATCTATATATCTACTTTACTTATAAATTAATATATATAAATATAATTATATATAGTATATATATATTTATATATATATATATATATATTAATATTATATATAATATTAATTATTTAATAATATATAATATATATATTATCAGCATATATAGATATATATATAATATATATATATAGTATAATTATATTACATATATATATATATATATGATATAATAATATATATATATATATATAATATATATATATATATATATTATATATATATAATATATATATATATATATATATAATATTGTATATATAAATATATATATATATATATATATATATATATTATATATATATAATTATATATATAAAAGTTTTTATAATATAATAATATATATATATATATAGTATATATATAATATATATATATATATAGGTTATTATAATATAAAATATTATATATATATATATATATATTCCAACATAAATATATTATGAAATTATATAACTTACTATATTATATTATATATCCATACCCTACTTAAATAATTTATATTACTATTATATATATAGTTAATATAATATTAATAATAGTATATATATATATATATATATATATAAATATAATATATAATATATAATATTATATATAATTATGATAAATTATATATATATTATAGATAAATATATTTATATAATATATATATATATATAGTATAATATATATAATATTTTATAATAACTTTTTTATATGGTGTAGATTGAGCTCTATAGCAAGGCCGTTGAAATTTGCACAGATATATAGGTGATAACGTAATCTGCATGTAAAAGAGGATAAATGCATTAGAATCCAGATTCTGAATTAAGCATTTCAGCAAATGAACCGGAGCAGGAGCTGGCGCACCGTACGAGCGAACCAGCTCAATCTGGAGCGAAACCGACGCGTGCGCCCTCAGGCGCAATATACTCACGCGAACACATTAAAATATCAATTAATCAATAGAACAATCGATCAAACTACACAACCTATCCCTCTCCTTGTCATTCTGGATCCTATTTATAATAGAGAATACAGTCATAAGTTGAAACGCACCATTTATGATATTAAATGGCGCCTACTGTTGAAAATTACATTTATTTTTAATTTATTTTTAATTTGAAATATTTTGTGCTTTATTTCAATATTTTGAAAGTGATCAATATATCTATTGATCAAACCACACACCAGCCCCTCCCTCTCTCCTTGTGATCCATTGATTAAGTAATTAAAGTCATATTTGTTTAAACTTAACGTATAGCATTGCATAAAAGTATTAATATAAAAAACAATTAATGTTTTTTTGTTATTATTTTTATTATTATTATTATTATTATTATTATTATTATTATTATTATTATATTATTATTATGATTATATTATATATTATTTTATTATTTATTATTATATATTATTAAAATATCAGAGCACACACCTGTGTGGTCAACGCACAAAGATGGTCTGCAAGGAAAGAATATATATATATATATATATATATATATATTGCTATATATATTATATATATATATATATATATATAATATATATATATATATATATAAATAAAATATATATAGATTAGTATATTATTAAAAAATATATTATAGTATATATGATAATATATATACTAAAATATATATATATATTAATATTATTAGTGATTACCTATATGTTTAAATACTATATATTATAAATATATACATATAATTCCCATTTCCTTAGATATAACACATTTACATGCGTAATATGATTATAAAACATTTGATTTGCCCTTTATTAAAAAAAAATATCAATTAATCAATATATCAATTGATCAAACCACACATCAGCTTCTCTCCTTCTCCTTGTGATCCATGATTTAAAATGATTATCAATTTCTATATTTGGGTTTTAAATTAAATGATATTAGGCATTGAAGTAAATCCTAATAACTATATCAGGGAAAAAATTTAAAAATTCCATTATATTTGTTACTCATTATATATAATCCATTTATTATTACTATTAATTATATTTATTAATTATTATATTCATATTATTATTTATTATA
>JABUQX010055158.1:17500-32740 GCA_015478945.1 Trachelipus rathkii
ATTATATATATTATATATATATATATAAATATATATAGTGATAATATAATATATAAATATATATATCATCAAGGGCTAAACTAAAAGAAGGTTACCCGCATGATATCTTAGAAAGACATAATATTATGGATACAAGAAAACTGGATAACATAATATGGAATTCAGAGCGTAAGAAAAATACTTCGCTATGGAAAATGCAAAAAAAAAATTTTTACTTTTTTTTTTTAATTTTTTTTATATCTACAAAACTACGATAGTAGAAAAAACTTAATAACATATATGAAAATCAGCGTATAAAATTCTTTTTAGGGGGCTCGACCGACGGTGTGGGACAGAGGGGGAACGTTTTCCATACCCCGTAGGAGGGGCGGGGAACCCCCCGACACCCAAATACAAAGAGCGGGGGTTCCGGAGACCCTCCCCGGAGGGGGAAATAGTCCTACCTCGTTGTTCCCACCGGGAGCCGAGAGACCCCGACTCTTTGCATCATTGGTGGTTTACCCTGGGGTATCTTTTAGTTTAAAAAAAAAAAATCTTTTTAATAACATATTTCATACGCTGATTCAAATATGTAATTGATTTTCTTTGTACCTATCGTAGTTTGGAGATATAAAAAAAAATAAAAAAAAAAGAGTTTAAAATTTTTTTTTGCATTTTCCTACACAAATTTCATACGCTGATTCCATATTATGTTATCGGTTTTCTTGTACCTATCTTAAGTTTTCGAGATATCATGCGGTAACTTCTTTTAGTTTCACCATATAGATATATATATATAATATATATTAATATATATATATAATATATATTATATATATATATATAATATTATAAATATATATATATATAATATATATATATATAGATATATAATATATATATATATATATATATATATGTATGTGTGTGTAAGTGTGTGTGGTTTGTGTGGTGCATTTTGGAACCTTGGACATTTCTTAGTTTTTCATTAACGTTTTTAAACGATTTACCAAAATTTTAGTCTTAATGTGTTCATTTGAATATTGAAACCTTCACAACCAAAGTAATACTTGAGCGTCAAATGTAACATATTCATGCAAAGCTCGATACACACACACACACACACACACACACACACACACACACACACACACCTACACACACATACACACACACCTACACACACACACACACGCATATATTTGCTTTAGATTTTAAAGCATTTGCAGACTCTGTTTTTACAGGGCTGCAGAAGCGGAGTCAAACATTTTTTGGTAGAGCCGGAGCCGGAGAAAGAAATTTTGGCTCATGTGGATTATCAGCCTCCAGTTAAGCTCAAGCCAATTTTTTTTTTAAATCTACGAAATCGAATAAAGTGTTGAAAGCTCTCCTGGTGCCAATAAATTATAAATATAAAATAATTATAAATATAAAAATAAATTACGTTATATATGCGTTAAGTAAAGGTTATGTTAGAGTTTAGTTAGTTTACATAATTTTAAAATGTATATATATATGCGTTAAGTAAAGGTTATGAGTTTAGTTAGTTCACATAGATTTGAACTTTTTTTTTTTAAATATTTTTAGAGGTGTGCTTTAATAATAAAGTTTCAATTTGACTTTACGCATTTTCACTTCAATTTTATGAAATGTGCTCGAATTCATACAATCGATATGTATATGGAGGTGGAGGCAGATAAAATAATATAATCAAATCAAATCAAATCAAAAATATTTTATTCTCTCTAATAGATTACATGGTTGTGTTTACATATTTATATTAATACAAAATAATAAATAGATTAGAAAAGGGCTACTAGGGGGACATTTTCGTCCATTGAGCCCAAATCGATATGATCCGAAATTTTATTGGCTTTTGCTGAACCCAATACCGAAAAATTAAAAAAAAAAAATATTGCAAAATGAAGGTAATCGGATCCAGATTTGGTGCGCACTTTTTTTTTTTTAAATGATGGAACTGGAGCCCTGCATTTTCCATTGATAGATTGGGACTCGCAAACGGCAAAATATTGGAATAAATTTTCACACAAAAATATTTAAATCTGAATTTTAAGCGATTTGGATTTATAGACAAAAAAATAGTTCTTCAAACCTTCGAAAATCTTCGGTTAAAGATTTTTAACTGTGCTTCTTTAATGCTATGAAATATATAATGATTCACCCACGAAACATTATGAATTTACGTTCAAGGATTCGTTATTCATAATGAATTCATTTTCGAAGAAATAAAGGTATTCACTTTAGAAATCGCTTTGATAAATAGAAAATTAATATAGTGGGACTGTATCTTGTTTCGCATTTTGAGATTTTTTCGTCCATTTTAATTATAAAACACCATCTCTATTTTAATGAAAGTTATGTATTTGTTTAGTCAAGCTTAGTTGTTAGTCGATAAATCGATATTTATTTCGATAACCGAATATTTTTTACTATATTCTTTCTGAACTAACAGATGTTGCCAAACTGTAGACCAAACCTCACCCACATAAATATATATATATAGTATATATATATATATACATAAATATATATATATATATATATATATATATATATATATATATATATATATATATATATATATATATATATATATAAATATATATATATATATATATTGGATAAACTTAAGATTTTTCTGACCTCAAATCGATTTTTATCAATATTTAACTAACAAATATCGAGGGAAACCCATTTGGGAATAAGCTAGATTTTTAACATTTTTTATATTAAATTTCAGCATTATTGGAACGTTTCAAAGGAAAATATCTTTATATAAATACGAAAACACGCCATTAATTTTTAAACTCTAGCTGGTTAGGTCGATGTTGTGTTCTTATTTTTGTGAATATGAATTTAAAAGATTTATTCGAACTTTGTGGAAGTAATTTTACAGTTTTAGGGTCGTTGCAACATTTTCGTTTGATAGGAGATAAAAAATTTGTGAAAAGTTGATGAAGAAATGGTGGAAATTATTTCTATATATATATATATATATATATATATATATATATATATATATATATATATATATATATATATATATATATATATATATATATATATATATGTATATATATATATATATATATATATATATATATATATATATATATATATATATATATATATATATATATATATATATATATATATATATATATATATATATATATATATATATATATATATATAGTATATATATATATATATATATATATTTATATGCATTTTTATATATATGAAGCTAGTTAGAACGAGCCTCAAGTCGTTATGTATACATAGTTCATTGTTTATATTGTTAAAATATTTTTCTTTACTTTCAATTGAAATCATTAATTAATTGCATATATTAGGAGTGCATATATATGAAGATGCATGTGAAAATCTTTTCAGCTCCTGACTCTTCGGCTGACGATGATTTACGTAGTTGGGTAGAAGTTGAAGCTGAAGGTCCATTTTACATCTTTCTTTATTATGAAGATTGTATTTAAAAGAAAGTTGTTGGCATCACAAAGATTTTCCGTCTATATTTTTGGTAAAACGAGGTAAGTCACGACATTAAGCTCAGTTAGAGACGATAAATACAGAAAGTCACAAAAATTTCTTTTTCTGACGATTGTTGAGTGAGTGTCGTAAACAGTACTTAAAGAGGTTGGGATAAGTGCTAACCAGTGAGGCTTTTGCTGTATTACAATCAGAGTGTAAACCTTATAATCAATTATTATACAAGCTTGCCTATTCCCTTTGATCCAGATTTCTTAATAAAGACAAATTTTTGAATAAAACTATGATATGTGCGTTCCTTTTATAAAAGACAATACACATTAGAAGGGGTAAAATAATAATTTTTACTATGTAGAAGTTTGAAAAATAACCTAAGTCAATAGAACATTTTACCTTGTCAGCTTCTTTTAACTCGTCATTCAATCGAACAAAGGGAAAGAATTAATTTAAGAAACTAGGAGGAAATATTTTATTGGATAACCTACCTTATATTGAAAATTTATATGACTTCCCCTGGAAAATGGTTAGGAACTCTAATGCTTTTCTGGTTCATTTTTGTAACCGTTAGAGCTTATTCATAAATGTATAAAGTCTAGTATTAATAAATCATTATAACTACGTAAACTTTTCAATTTTTAAATTCTAATTTTTTATAAAATATGTAGAAATGGTTTTTGGAATAGAAAATAGTTATTTTACTTTTTGTTTTATTTACTTTTGACTATAACCTGGTAACAGTAAATTTCTTGGACAGGGATTTATTTGTATCAAATTTAGATGATAATTAAAAAATATATTATGATAATGTACTTTCTCATCGTCTTAAGAATATAATGTAATTCGGTTTTAATAAACGTGTGATTGCTTCGTGTGAAAAATGTATCTCTTCTTAATACAAGTTGCATTCTATTAAAATAAGTTTTATAAAAGAACAAATTTTTTTTTTTTTTTTATTTTTTTTACCTTTTATAATTTTTATTTCTATTCCAATTATTGGGAATATATATTAATATTTATATATATCAATTATATTTCATTTAATTATTTAGAAATTACTTCACCCCGTATAACAGATGGTAATTTAAGGGGAAATATACTTGGTTTCAAGTATTTAATATTTTAATAAATATTTTTACCTTTATAATCTTAATATTAAATTATATTATAAATATCTTATGAAAATACAATATATTTTCATATTTTATGTATATAAATATATTACTTATTATTATTATTTAATATATATATATATATATATATTTAATATATATATATTAATGATAAGGGAGAGTAATATAACACCATCGCAGATGGTAGATACATGTTATTTGAAAAAGATATATATGATTAAACATAATATAATTACAATACTATGTAATAAAAGTAGTATTAATGGGACATATAATTCACAATGTAATGTAATTAGAAGGAATTGGTAGGTTATAGGTAATGCTATAACATACCTACGATGGTGAGTATACTTTCTCTTACACGCTTTAAGATACGAATCTACTGTGTATATATGGCAGATCCTGTGAGACTAATAATCAACGCATCAATAGTCACTCTATACAATAAATAGTTCGGCTATACCATCAGAATTGAATATCCCCTTCGTCCTGGAACTAGTCCTTATTATCAATGAACTTTAGATCTTGATGGAAGCGTTCTAACCCTGCTCATTACAGCTTAACATAGCCTAGGTACGAGAATTTGTCTTTTCAAGTGTGAAAGAATTAATCAGCGCAAAAGCAATAATTTATACTCACACATTCTTATTCTATTACCACCTCTATTTTATTAGATAGATAGAAAACGTCTATTTGCAAGTTCTAGATTTCGCACATAATTTGCTGCTTCAGCGTCATACATCTAAATGAGACTGCTTACTCAATAGCATCCCTTCTATGACCAAAAGATAAATATTGTAGGCTTTGCCCAAACCCTTGGAACAGATGAAATCCCAGCGCTCTGCCCCTCTAACATCCGATGTATCAGTCAATCTACTGTTAGCACGAGAGCATAGATTAGCCACGTAAATTTATGAATGCTACTCATAAATCAATCTAGAGCTATTATCAATATATCATATATTCACATTCGAGTTGCCTTTCTCGCGAGAGCTTAGAGATGACATTGGACAGCTAGACATCCATATAAATATTGAGCGTAAGCAGTTAATCACCATCAATAGTCAGTGAGCGCTCACAAATTGTTTCTAATACAAACCAATAGTTTTTTCATGATGTTAAGTTAGGAGGTAAGATGATCGTATTATCTCTCTTGATAACCATAGGTCCGTACGATGTTATTATCCTGTCATCTCGTATTAATCTGTACAAGTGTTTACCTCGCGGGCCATAACTCGTTATTTGGTCCAGTGTATACCTCAATATTGCCGCCCGGCTGACCCAAATAGCTAAATAGGAATAAGCAGGTATATTAATATACTTATTGTGATGTAAAACCTGCTATGTCAGACACAATGACAAAATGTTTGACTGACATTGTGAGAGTCTAGATCGCACCTATTATATAACCATGCCATGGTACCAGATATTTAGTAAGCCTCTCAACCTTTCTGATTTTATGCATAACTCCAATACATAGAATATATAATGACTACGTACCTTACACCGAGCACATACCACTAAAACTTAGGCATGACTCTCAACTCAAATGCACAAAACTCACGTATTTTAATGCCGTTGGTGTAACAACAACATAAATATTTGATAATTCGAAACCCAATATATTATCGCTAGAAGAAGGTATTACAAATAAAATAAATAAATGATGATATTATAAAAATTATTTCTATAATTATATACACTAGAGTTCATCATTGACAATGTACAACATATACGTACCCAAAAGTTATTCACATACAACCGCATCGATATATTCGTGATAGCATCTACTCGCTTACTACAATAACCAAGCGAATATTAAGATATGAGCAAGAACCTAACCAAAAATATATACACACAAGCGCAATCACTCACACTGAATCTTAAATATAGCGCAAATATGGAACATACAAGCTTGAGGAATAGACCTCACTCGACTATGCAATGACCTTGTTACATTGCATGTTATTCATAATTAGATGTATGAGCTAATATTACTCACATTGATGTAGTGAACAATATTATTGGAGATACTAATTAAGAGGATTAAATATATTCATTAAGTATTTATTTTTCAAATCATGCCAACTATCCCTAATATTCTTCAATATTAACTATGCCAGAAGTTGCAGTACGAGTCTTCTAGGGACCACTTATCGTGGTCCAGATATATCAACCAACTCAGATACCACATTTTCTGCATTCAGTGCATTATCAACAATTCCAGCTTAGGTAAATCATTACGGTTTTTATTTATGACACCTAACATTTGGCACTTAGCAATAATTATTGAATGATATTTCTTATGAGTTACTAAGCACATCATGCACACATGCTTTCGCTATAATCTGATGGTGTCATCATACATTTAACAAATGTTAGGACGTACGACGTGTTAACTTATATCTCGTCGTGAATCTTTAACTAAATATAATAGAGACCTATTTGTAAGAGTCTATAATTTACTTGCCACATACTGTAGGATATCAAATTTACTTGAATGTTATGTCCTCTAGACTTCCCTTTTATTACATACCGGCAGCATGATAGTGAGGTACGTTTCAGGCGTGATATCTGAATATTGTATATCATTTAATACTCTAATGTAGAATTATTTGAACATAAATAGAGGACGATTCCATATGATTCTTTATTGGCATGTGGTAATGATAATACTAGTGGAAATGATGGTAATAGTCAAAAATCCGAGTAAAATATATATATGAATAACGCACCTCCGAATTACTAATCATAATTCTTAGCTTCATATATAAAAATCCATCCAAGAGAATATAATTCACCTATTATTTTTTATTGATTGACTGGGACAGTAAAGTTTTCTATATTATTTTTACCCTAAATGTGTATTATATACTCAGATAACTTATATATATATTATTGAGTAATATACATATTCGTAGTACTACCGAATATACGAATGTATGATTATTTACGGCGAATACTTAATAAGCCTGAATATAATTTACAGGACTATATATTCGGTACTTGTTTCACTATTTCGGCACTAATCCCTAATATATATTATGGATGGGTGGGGTGTGTCAATTATTAATCATCGAAAGCATATTTATCATATTCCTATATTTATCAAATTTTAGAATAAATAGAATATTTATTATATAAATGACTAATATTATATTTGCCCTCACGCTAAATAAAATAGGTAAACTATTCATGAGTAATAGGTTGGATCTATTAATCATCTTTATGAGTACATAGATAAAGATTAGTTAGGTAAGTTCTTGTCTAGCACTAAGTAGATTTAATATACAAGGTGAGTCCTTCAGATCCATTTTCAAAATTATAATGATTGAGAGTAGTGATTATTGTCAATATACTATCGGAGTATTTGAGCGAGTAAATACAGTGCATGCAAGTGACATCTAGAACTGTGGAGCACTGTTCGTTGAGCCATTAGTATACTGTATTTTATCACATGAGCTCATATATGTTATTATTCGAAAGAGTAATATAGTCGTTAGTTGTTAATAATTTTTAATATTATACAAAATGATATAATATATATATATATAATTATAATATACTATATATATTATATATAGTATAATTATTATTAACTATATAATATATATATATATATAATAATTATATATAATATATAATATCATATAATATAAGTATACTATTAATACTGTTTGTGTGTGTGGTATGTGTGTGTGTGTGACTATAAGTTATTTTCTAATTAGCCTCTCTAATATATATTATATCTACTGATGCTATATAATTCACTAATTTAATTGCTAAATAATTACAATATTAAATATACATTAACATTACAATAGTCATCTTTATTAAAAATAAACGTATACACACCTAGATTACATAAGATAATAAGCATATAATAGCATGCGCAAATCACTTAACGCTGAATCTATAGAACAAGAGCTTCAATCTTTCCACATAGCCAACTTTCTACCGTCTTTTGACAAGGCTATCCAACACCAGAATAAAAACTGTACTTAAAATGACTAATCCAATTCAAAATACTCAATCCCCCACAGTTCAACCATATCAAACATTTTAAATTCCAATTATTCCTCAACAAGAATAGACTCCTACTATAAAAAAAAAGATATACTCCTTATACATATAATGAAAAAGGTGAGTATGGACCCTATAGTAGGTGCAGTTGGAGAGTGGTATAACATATAAGGACCTCTACTAATATTGAATACCAATCAAAACTTTAAAATATTCATCTCTATATATTAAGGGAAAATAATAACTACAAATTAGAGAGACAAAACGATTTAATATACAGTTTAAAGAGCACAAAAATTACCAATGAAAACATAAATACACGTGTATTTATGACAAAAATTTGAGTGAAAGACAAGACCTGTAATTAAACTCCTTATGAACAACCTTAGATATATCAAAATATCATACAATATACACACACCCCCACTACAAAAACATAAAAGCTTTTTTAAATATACTAAACAAGCACACAACTATGCGTCAAATAAAAAGTAATATACATGGTGACTGTTATCACATCAAATCATATATGATTTCCACTGACACCAAAATAAAACTCATAAACTCAAAAAAAGTCATCTATAGAAGCAGATCGAGAAGATTTAAACATTAAATACGATCTTAAAATTTACACGAAGATTCACTGACTATAAGAATAAATCTATATACACCCAATGTTAACACGTTCTTCAAGGAAGCATTAATCAAAAAGCTATCCAAATGATAATCAAAGAACATATTTGAGACAATATTCCTCCTCACTAAACGCACTTAGAAACTATATAGTGAGCTATCAATGCAACACAACTGTGAAAAATTTTATAACAAAAAAACACAGTACTACCTTTACAGAAACAACAGAGACAAAATAATCGAAATTCTCCTTCCTCTATCCAAACAATCTTATACAAAGAAGTCACTAATCTCCACAAATAGAGTAATCTCATATACAGATACAGAACGATATATGCGCTGAAATATGAGTGCTCTCTATAATTGTGATATTTTCCATTTAACCCTAAAATGTTATCAAGAGAAGTGAGAGAACTTCAGAAATAATCAAATTATGAAATTCCTTTCACATAAAGAGTCATATCTCCAATCTCAGACACACCGTTTGGATTTTCACAATGCAGAAATTATATACTCAAAACAATAACATAAAATACATTTCAACTAACATACAATATATTACTTGAATAACAATTAAGTTGTGCAAAATTAAACATATCATTCAATAATAAGGATATTATTAATACCAATGACATCTAAATCACATCACTGCACATAATAACAGAACTATATACATTACACAATAGATAGCACAATAATAATCACAATTAAAACAAATTCTCGAACATGAGAGATAATAAATAATAAATCAGTATCCACACAGCCAAAACCTATTACTATCTAAAGATAATAAATAATATGTAAATTAATAACATAGAATAATAATAATACAATCAATGAATCTGCTTAAGTATGAGAGTAATATTGGAGAAACCTATCCCCCCCCTGTCCGGGACATAATAACTATATTTAAATATCATTATTTATTCAATAGTATGTACGTTTAACATTATCTATCTCCGCACAAAACAACTATATGATGGAAAGGTTCCTTTAACCACACTCTGTAGCTCATCCCAATTCCCTTTAAATCAAATCTAGAGTCTATCTGTGCATTTCATTAATTCACTTAATGATCCTCCTTATACTGACTGCTAGAGAATAATTTGAAAAGAAAGTATATGAGGCATATTTATATTATTAGATCCTGACTAGTTTCGTCTACCCTCAAGTCGCATAACTAATACCTATAATAGACATATTCTACTAATCTAGTACGGGACATGATTACTTAAACATCACAACAGTTGAACCATCGAAAAATACTTCACTTCTAATTATAATATAATAACACGAATAGATGAGTGAAGAACTCAAGAGACAAAAATATTATCAAATATTTAAAAATTCTTTATATCCTTATCAATTTTTCCATTGTTCACATTATATTTTGAACTGTACAGTCAGAGCGATCTATAAAATATATAAAAAAGAAGCGTATGATAAATAATTGTCTAAGCATCTCTTAGAGATGCTTTAAATATTGCTTATATCATTAGCCTTCAAAATATTATTTCACAGTATATGACTTTTCGCTGGCTTTTAACATGATGCGAAGTGTAAAATTTTAAATGACTCTTCTGAGCTAATATTGGTTATGAATATAACCTTCCGTGATCTTTATACAAGCTTCAATAATATTTTACAACACTGAAATGTTTCCGTATTTTCTCCTACTCGAGGTTTTAAACAAATTAATTACCGGTTGCTAGAACTGTCACACGAATAAATTCATAGCCGATGAAAATCATGTTAACGGGAACATCATATCTAATCGTGAGTGGCAAATAACTCAATACGTCGATCATGATACAGCAGCTAAGACTCAGCACTCGGGAACATGTCTTGAATTTGTCACTATTTAAAACTACAATCTACCAAGCCTGGGCGCAAGCAATATCACAGTCTAATAATTAAAAAAGCTAGTAAAGTAGTACAAATAAAGGCTCTTAGAATAATAACCAGAGGCTTGAGTGTGCTCATCCTCAACGTGAAAACGACGTAATTCAACTATAGTAGCAAGTAGGCACTACTACCTAGAACGAAATAACTATCCAGTAAGTGCTGTTATTTGCACACTTGATGGTCTCCTTAGAGTTGATATTACAGGCATGGTTTAAATCCTGTGTATTTCTATATTGTATTTCTCTTTTTTTTTTTTTATTTTCTTTTTTCGCAGTTATCCACCTACATAATACACGCCTCAACTATGGAAACAAGCGCGTGAGTGTCGCAAGCCGGGCGTTGCCAGCTTTTGTGTCACTACTCTCAGACTATAATTTATTCTACAGACTCAACTCTCCTTCTCCCAACTTAGCGGCCAGATGACTCACGATCATAAACACAATTCGCATGACTCACAGACTCTAGTTGAGCATCTAATACAGATAGAAATGTGCTGAGAGTTAAATACCTGAGAATAGACAGAACAATCCCTAATCGGGAAGACTAGCACCACGAGAACTTGACAACTATAAAAGCCAGCGAGAGCGGGAGACCAAAAACAGTGAGACGCAGTGCAACACTAGAGTGAGCGTAGTCGCCGTGGACCTACGTCCTGTGCACGGTATCCTAACATTCTATCAAAAGCAAACACTAAACAATACATGTGCTGACGACAGCACCCCTTGTGCTAAAGTCACGATAACGGACTGCGGTCCTTAAAGGAGCGGCGACGCGAGTGGAAGCCCCTCGACGCACCCCTGCCGCTATCCCGTACTCCACTCACTTTGCAAAAAGGATATAGTTCCCTGACTCACGCACCAAACATACAAGACACTCTCGAGAGCGCGCGCAAATAGAGAAGTGAGACAGGTTCAATGTAAGAAATACTGTAGTAGAACTAACAAATTTGTCATCTATGCGAGATTTAATAGAGTCCAGTCTTTTCGCGCGTTTTTGCGAGCTCCGTGACTGATGCGTATGTGCCCACACAAAATACCTCGTCAATGTGAGAGAGACCGCTCACGCCCCCCACGATATATGAAGCCAGTTACTTCTCCACACCGATAACAAGGCGGAGATGATGAGGGAGCGTGGGTCATCATCTGAACCAAAGTTATATATTATATATATATATATATATATATATATAATATATATATAATTATATCATATATATATTATTATATATAAAGTATAACTTGTGAGAAGGAAAATAGAAAGTCATCTAGCACAGTCTAGAATACAGAAGCTTATCCCAGTTTCATTTTGAATAGGCACATGCATCTTAAGCAACCATTGTTGTAATTGATGGTAGGTATTTCCAAGAAATTTTTAATTTGATTTAATGTTAAAATGGGAGCCAAGGGAAAAGACTATGAGGTATCACCATAAATTGTCACAGAGGGAGGCAGACTAGAAGAATTACCAGAGCTTCGACAATGGAGGATCCGCATTGTTTAGTTAGAAGGTGTTTAGGTGCGTGAGAAGAGGGTAAGAAATATCTTGTTTTATTCGTAGGTGTTGAGAAAGATCTCAACTAGACATACTTTCCCAACAAGATCAGCGTATAGGTTGGCCGAGAGGGGTTAGGGCCATTTTTATTTATCTAAGTTTGTATTTCTGAAGGGTATTAGTCCGGTCCAAACAAATGCAAAATATGTGCGACTCAACCCTTAGAATCTTTGCTCGCACCTCATAGCATCAGCTTACAGAGACAGCATCACGTGAAGAACTGAGCACAACACTGAGAGTTATAATGAACCGAATAGTGTACAAATTTTCTCTTGAAAGAAGATAACCAATATGCAATGGTGAGCTATGAAATTGAATGAAGCTGAAGAATGAGAGCGTCAGCGAGTGCATGAGTGTGGGCGTATAGTGCTCTGACTGGACCGAAGAAGTTGAGAGACAAGTCGTGCGAGGATAGAAAAATATTGGAGCAACTTATGAGATGTTTGAGGAGGAATCAGAGAATAACAGTAGCACATTACCGAATACAGAACCTCTAGTAGCGAACAAATGCTCAATGGTCGCCTACACTTTTAGTCCTCATTTACCTCAACCACTATTGACAGAAAAGCGCATTAAGAGAACGTATCCACCCCATTCAAACAACCACGAGTAAGCCTTCGTCTCTATTGGCTACGATGGAATTTCTTTCGGAATAAAAACTATTAAAAGCAGACACACACCATAAGTCTTATTCTAACGAGAAATTAATTATAAATAGGCGAACTACACATGAGTAACAAGTAAATTATAAGCAACTACACAACAAACTCTCAGAGTAGCCAAGAATGGGCGTCTTCAAAGATAACCCTCACCACGGTTCCTATCACCTACTTGGGTGCTGACGGCGCTCCGGTAGTGGGGTGATACGTCACTTTGTAGAGCACCCCCTTTCATCTCTTGTCCTTAATCGAAATGCAGGTGTTTAAGCGTTCTGATAGCAAACCATACTTTGTTCTCTCCTACTGTTTTTTTACTTAATTTTAAGTCAAAGTTTTCCGAATTTTCAACTCTATGGCTTAAGTCTCTCATGTCAATCTACGACTAAATTTATCTATTCTGTCTATTTATCACCTAACATTAAGGACTATTGAAACCTCCCCTTCAAAAAAGATTTTTAATAAAAATTTAAAAAGAATCCTAGGAACATATTTAATATTTTATAATCTGAGGCGGACAAGCTTAGCAACCCAAGGTTACTATTTAACTATTCAGAATGACATTGAGGGGTTGGTGCAGCTCCTAACTCGTATCCCTGATCGTCTTGGAGATGAACCCAACATACTAGACCTTTTCTTAACTTCCAACCCTTCTCCTTATTCTGTTTCATGTTATTGGTTCCTTCTATCTCCTTATCCTTCTCTCGCAGAAAAGACTCCCGTCTACAACGAGGAAAAGTTTTTGGCAATTACAATTAGTTGCTGCAAACTGGTCGGACTTTCGTCCGTCCTTCTTTGATTTCCCATGGAATGACAACTGCTTCTGAATATGTAGAATGCATAACTGAATCGATTCTCTCTCTGGCATGGAGGCATACATTCCGTGTTATTTCCATTCAATTAAAACCAGGGTTGGGATTTTTTTTGATTTTTTTTAAGTAAAAAATTTTTTTGTTTATTTTGGATATTTTGATTTTCTGCTTTTATAAGAAAAAAAATGCATTTTTGATTATTTTATTTTTTGTTGATTTTATTGATTTTTTTTGTGAATTTTTGATTTGTTTTTAGGCATAAATTACTTTTTAAAATTATTATTTTATAGAAAATTAGTAAATAATCCCAATTGTTACCTAATTAATAATATATAGTAAAATATAATAATATTTGTTTAATTGGTTTTTACAGTGTAGTGTTTGGGGTATATTAATCTGAGTATCCTAATTTTATTTATTTCTTTATTTGAAATTAATTTAGAACCACAGTTATGAAATTACTTATTATATAGATAAAATATACTTATCATAAATTAGGTGATAAGTAAATTAATTGATTCATTTAGAAATAAAAAAATTGCCTAATAAAAAAAAAAAACATCGACAATGTTTAAATAAAAGAATCACAAAAAAATCAGTTGTTTAAATCATTTGATTTTTTATCGTGCCAACCCTGAATTTAAGTGTACTCTTTGTTTAACCCTGCATGTTCTCGTGATATTCGCCACCACAGGGGGACGCTGCCTTCAGGAATACAGTCAGCCCAAATTCTGAAACTCAAGTAACTTGTATTTCATTCCGGAAATCGTGCCAAATCTATTCTTCGGACACACTAAAAACTTCTTTCTCTTATGCAAATTGCCATGGTCTTTTGTTCCTCTTTCTTACACACCTTTACTGAATTATGTAAAAAATGCAAGTCAGCTTTGCTTCTTTCTTTTCTATCTTATAGTATTTTTGAATGGGCGACACCATCTAACGTTCTCCTTGAAGTCGATACTCTTCCACTTCTAACTTTGCTCCACTCCACCTTGACGAGTTAATTAGCTTCCTCTTTAAACT
>JABUQX010055159.1:0-10000 GCA_015478945.1 Trachelipus rathkii
TGTATGTTATGTATGTATATGTAAGTGTGTATGTATGTATGTATGTGCATTTATTATATGTATGTATGCATATATTTTTATTTTGCTGATATCAAATGTGTTTAATTTATACTCATTTGTGTAAATGTAAAGAATATAAATATGAATACCATTGAAGTTGAACATATAAACTATATTATATATGTATAATATAATAATAATAATAATAATAATAATAATATATGTAATAATAATAATAATAATAATAATATGTATGTATGTATGTATATGTTAAAATAATAATAATATGTCATGTAATAATATATATGTAATAATAATATGTAATATGTAATGCAACTATTGACATAATGTGTGTCTCATGTGTGTGTGTGTGTTTGATTGTGGGGATTCACGTATATTTATTAATAAGGGAGATTAAAAAAAATGTAAGGGATAAGAAAAAGGTGATTTGCAAAAAAGGTTTAATAAACTAAATATTAAGTGCAACAAAATAAGATCGGAGTGGTAGCAAATCGGAAGTAATTCAAACAAAGATCGCGTTTCCCTCGATAGACTGCCAAAGTTGGCCCACAGGAAGGAAGGCTCAATAACTATAAACAACAAAGGGAGGTTTGTTTAAACATTTGAAAGTATATAGCTACTCCAGTCGAGATCAGGATGTGTGTGTGTGTGTGGTGTGTTTGTGTATATATAAATATATATATATATATATATATATATATATATATATATATATATATATATATATATATATATATATATATATATATATATATATATATATATATATATATAAATTTCCTGTCTATATATATATATATATATATATATATATGCCGTAGTCGTCTTGTTGAAGATGTTGAATTCTTTGTACATGGTACGGATATAAACCGTCAGCGTGAAATGCTCTCCACAAAGTAGTGAGAGGGATTCTAAGACGCGCAGAAATTCTGCGGGAGCTAAGTCTGGGACTGCGTTGTACCGTTTGAAGAATATCATCAACGTGTTCTAGTAGAACAGACACCCTTTCTGAATGTAGGTGAAACGATATACCTTTTCGAAGTCGACTTTGCGTATCGATAAATACCTGTCGATTTGGTAGTGGATACCGTTGTGGGAAACGTCGACAACATTCCAGCGTGGCAGCTCTCGCGTTACGATTACAAAAGCCGTAAATGTAATGTATATCCGCATATTCTACATTCGTAAACGTGAAAAGCATGTGTAAACTAACCACAATGTTCACCTTCAGATGACAGTAACAATGACTAACACTAGCAACCGTATTAACAGTCTACCCTTTACACTTGTGTTCACCTACAAATTACGGTAACCACGACTAACACAGTGCTTAGTGATCGTTTTCAAGGTCTACTCATTACAAATTTTTAACGAAGATGCACATTTTGCATACCTATTTATGTTCGTCATTAAGCCATAACTCGCTAACCTTTCCGATTGTGACCTATGTTGATTTAACTTTTTTTTTTGAAATGGCTTACGTAATAGACTATTGAAGTTTTACACATTCCTCCCGGGACACCCTATATATATATATATATATATATATATATATATATATATATATATATATATATATATATATATATATATATATATATATATATATATATAT
This sequence comes from Trachelipus rathkii, assembly GCA_015478945.1. Taxonomy (NCBI): domain Eukaryota; kingdom Metazoa; phylum Arthropoda; class Malacostraca; order Isopoda; family Trachelipodidae; genus Trachelipus; species Trachelipus rathkii. The sequence continues at coordinate 1,637 of JABUQX010055159.1, forward strand.
ATATATATATATGTCTGTTTTTCAAACTATTCAGTAGTACTAGTAGACTCAAATTTGTATTCAAACAATATTGTCTTCAATTTTCACGATAAACAACCCATTTAACAAAATCTCGAGGACCCATCATTACTCTTTCTCTTTCCGACATCCTATGATTTAATTCTTCTTGGACGATCTCTCTCTCTCTCTCTCTCTCTCTCTCTCTCTCTCTCTCTCTCTCTCTCTCTCTCTCTCTCTCTCTCTCTCTCTCTCACACACACACACACACACACCTACACACACACACAAACACACACAATGATCCATTCTCAAATACATATAAAATAGCTTTTTATAAACTCTCTCTCTCTCTCTCTCTCTCTCTCTCTCTCTCTCTCTCTCTCTCTCTCTCTCTCTCTCTCTCTCTCTCTCTCTCTCTCTCTCTCTCTCTCTCTCTCAAAGGTTCTTATCTCTCATCCATCTCTTTTCCTGTCATTTCTTCTCTTATAATATTCTCTGTCCTATTCCATGTCTATTCCTCTCATAATCTTACATTTGGAAACTAACTTATAGTCCTGTCACTCTGCAGCAAACTCGTTCAATGAACTTTTTCTATAGAGTCTGCTACTAGCAATGTATCATAGGCAAAAAGGTAAGGCAGAGGCCTCCCACACACGTTTGGGAAAACCCAACTGTGTTAGTCTACGTACTCTTTCCATTCTTATGGATATACTGTTTCATACTCGTTAGAAAAAGGAAGGCAATCAACCATTCTTGACGTAATCTAGCTAGAACATTAAACATTCTTTCAACATTTCCGTGTATTCTAATACATACATGCTATTCTGTTCTATCCAACTACTATTATTCTCCTCAACAACTTAATTTGCATAAAATGCTCCTCTAATAAAATTTAATATATATATATATATATATATATATATATATATACTCTTTATATATATATATATATATATATATATATATATATATATATATATATATATATATATATATATATATATATATATATATATATATATATATATATTATAAGAAAATTAAACTTTTTACTCTGAAATTTTTCACGTCGTTCAAACTTGTTCAAAGAAAAAATGTAAAAATATTTGCGCTTCAACAATATTATTTTTCATTAATTTAAAAGAAATGATAATTCTAATAATATTAAATAATAAAAATAATAGTAACAACGATACTACTACTACTACTACTACTACTACTACTACTACTACTACTGCTGGCTGGCTGCTTGTCTGGTCTTCCATTGATTGGTGCTGCTGCTGCTGCCGCTGCTGCTGCTGCTGCTGCTGCTGCTGCTGCTGCTGCTGCTGCCGCTCGTGATGCTCTATCCTTCAGTGCACCTTTATTATATCACTAAGCGTATTTATTATTTGTTGTTATTGTTAATAATAATAATAATGATAATAATGGTCATGTTATTATTATTGTTATTATTATTATTATTATTATTATTATTATTATTATTATTATTATTATTATTATTATTATTATTATTATTATTATTATTATTATTATTATTATTATTAAGATTTCACATTTTTTTTTATGTAACCAGATATAATTACCTTCATTACCTATGAACTCCTTTTAAATGTCTTTTTTTTCCTTTTTTTTTTTACGTGATTTTGTAATTTTGACATTTTAGAAAATTTTCTATTTTATTAATATTATTATTTTATTATTATTTTTTTCCTTTTTATAAAATGGCCAAGTACCTGTGTTAATAATAATAATTTATATAAAAGGTAAAAATTTTTACACGTCTTTCCGAAATCATTCCATTCCATTCCTTCTTCCATTCCTCTCTCTCTCTCTCTCTCTCTCTCTCACTCTTTCTTTCTTTATTTATATATTTTTATATATTTTTATATACTTTATCATATATATATATATATATATAATATATATATATATATATATATATATATATATATATGTTTTTTTTATACTTAAATATATAATCAAAAGCATATCTTAGATATTGCTATATGGTTACTTCCATCAGCTCTATATTTGAATCATTGTCCTATGGCTACCTTCTTCCGCCCAATCTTTGAATCATTGTCCTATGGCTACCATCTTTCGCCCTATCTCTGAATCATTGTTCTATGGTTACCTCCTCCCACCCTATCTATGAATCATTGTTCTATGACTACCATCTTCCGCCCTATCTCTAAATCATTGTTCTATGGTTACCTCCTTCCGCCCTATTTCTGAATCATTATTCTACGGCTTTGCAGTGCTACCACTTCTGCCCTATTGAGATTTCGTCATCTAATGTGATTAATTCTGAAAGCCCTTTTATGGGTTTCAAAATACTTTCGTTTTTATTTATTACTTAGATCGACGGAGCTGCTGAATTTTTTTTGTCTGCTGGAAGACTTTAAAGGATTCAAGGAGTTAATAACGTTATAAGAACGAATTTTAATTGTCATTTAATTGAATGACCTTTGATGAAGAACTGCTCCACATTTACGAGCATTAAAGATAACTTTAAAATTAACATTTTTATTCTTATCAGTTATCGCTTTACTAGGAGAGTGTGCTGAAAGCTCTGTCTCCGTTATAAAACATGCCTAACCCGCAAAAAATCACATCAGATGGATTATACAAATTAATTTGATTTGAAAATAAAATTCGCACTTTAATTACAGTCTTAGGCCCCCAAAAACAGATCCAAAAATAATATAAATTTTTTTCAATGATATTGAACAGGATTGAATCAGATTCTATTAATGAGAATGGTTGGAAAACTATTACTATATTATTTACGATATTGATAGTGACATTTCTTTCATTATCTACCCAATAACAAGTGACATCGTCAATGTTACTCGTTTGGAAAACAATTTTTTTTTGTATTTGATTGAGTATTAAAGTAAGTTATTATTCAATAATAGTCCGGTTGCCTGATTTTGGTTTCTGACAGCCAATATTGCGTTATTACTGATATTACAATTAGTCAAAGGTGTGATACGAGGTTTAAGTTTGTTTACAACACTCTTTCACTATCTCCACGTTGAGTCATTTTAACGGAAAATTTCAGCTCGTTATCGGCAAAACATCCGCGCATCGCCAACAACGCTTTCCTAAATCTTATAACCTTCGCTGCACCACTGATTCTGGAATGATGAAAACAATCGCGCAGTTCCGTGGCAGCCAACCATCAAAATAATTGCCGACCAGCGGTTCTTCGTTTTGTAGCTTTGCCGTGATATTCAAAGAAACTTCATTCGCTTGATTTGAGATAGGCCCGGCACATCCATGGCCGCAATATTCGCTGACCGACAGCAGATTTTTTTCGGCGCAACAGGCGGAATCTCAAAGTATTTTATAATTCAAAATCGCTGTCGGTTCAATCCGACGCCTATTCAGCTTTGGTGTACCATATCGCCAGCAACAGGCGGAGTTCGAACAAACTCACCGCCATCGCGAAGGATGCTCGCGGGAATATTCATTCCATTCCTTCCATTCCATTCCATTCCATTCCTTCCATTCCTTCCATTCCATTCCTTCCATTCCATTCCTTCCATTCCTTCAAGACCATTCCATTCCTTCAGACTACTAAATTCCATTCAGAGACTGATCTCCTCTTCTTCTTCTCTCTCTCTCTCCTTCTCTCTCTCCTCTCCCTTCCTCCTCCTTCCTCCTCCTCTTTCATTCTCAGATAGAATGAGAACCATGGATCAAAATAAGATGAGTTCAGAAGATGGGATGAATGTGTCCTGGAATCATCAGACAAATAAAGTCAAGACTCTGGACCAGTTTCAATTCATTCATCAGGGGTTTCCATTCCATTCCATTCATTCCATTCCTTCCTCCTCCTCCTCCTCACCTCCTCCTCATTGGGATAAAACCAAGTTAAGCAGATAACCAACATTGGTTGCTTTCGGGCCACTTACAGAATAATTAATATTGCTGTCATTATTTAAATCATACATGTATGTATGTCAGTTTCAAAACAAACAACAAATATTACGTTTTATTCACACTTATTTCAACAAAGTGGTCATTTTTTTTTTTTTTTTTACTTCTGGGTGTTTTATTTTTTTTTTGATTCCATTAGCAAGATAAAAAAAATGTTTTTCATTTTTTGTTTTATATGAGATTTGTATCGGAATTTTCATTCCATCTCAAGCTCTGACAATTTAGGATAATTTTCAAATATGTTGTAAATAATTGAGATATTTTAGAGGGAATTACAATCAGTGATAAAAATCTCCTTCAGCATAAAATTTTATATTAAAATTTTGAATCAAAATCCCTCAAAATATCATTTAATTTAGGAACAGACTATGGTAACCCACAACTGTAACTAAGTTGTTATAAACAATAATAAAAAAACCTAAATCTTGCACACGTTTTTTTTTTTACTCATGTCATTCAAGTCTTTTTCCATTCCATCCATTCCATTCCATTCCTTCCATTCCATTCCATTCAATTACTTCGTTGCCCGTAATTGCGTGCCTTAAAATCTAGCAATTCCATTCCATTCCTTCCTTCCTCCTCCTCCTTCCTCCTCCTCCTCCTCCTCCTCCTCCATGTCATCTCCTCATATCCTCCTCCTCTCTCTCCTCTCTCTCTCCAGTTCCATTCCATTCCTTCCATCCTTCCAAACTCCATGTCCTTTCAAGTATTTCCTTGTCTACAAATCATGTTCCAGACCATTCCATTCCCTCATTTTCCATTATTTCATTCCATCTATTTCATTTCAGCCGACTTCAGTGAGGTCAGTCAGCTATCCAAGGTGAGGGTGATATTGAGCCACTAGTCAGTTTTCATTGTATTCATGGGTTTCCATTAAAATATTGGTCCACTTTCAGTTCCATCAGATATAATTTCAGGGATTATTTAGAGAATGATTTCCTTCATCTTCTTCCATTCCATTCCTTCCATTCCATTCCAGACATCCGTAAAATCGTCACTGTTTGTTCATGTTGAATGGAATAAATGGCATTCTCATTCCGTTTCAAGCCATTCATCCTGGTTTGTTTAAATGCGAACAGATGAACTCCATCATGGTGCATTCATGCCTGAGGTGGGTCCTTTCCTTCCTCCTCTCCCTCTCTCCCTCTCCTTCTCTCACCTCTCTCCTCCTCCTTCTCTCCTCCTCCTCATTCATTTCCACTCCCTTCTTTCCATTCCTTCCATTCCATTCCATTCCATTCAACCTGGTGTTCCATTCCATTCCCTTCCATTCCATCCATTCCTTCCATTCCATTCTCATTTTCATTCATTCTCAAACCATTATAGTCAGACTTGTGTTTTCATTCAGCTTCCAGAAATCTCAACCCTCAGGTTTTCTTCCATTCTAGTTAATTTCTCAGACTTTAGAATATTTCCATCTTAAAACTGATCATTCATTATCTTCAGACCTCTCAGTCATTTGTTCTGTTTAATTTAATTCTTCTCCTCTCATCTCCATATTCTCTTATATGTTCTCTCTCTCTCCTCCTCTTAAGCATGTCATTATTATATAGGTGTAAATATATATCACCTCTGCATATCTCTTCCATTCCATTCCATTCCATTCCTTCCATTCCATCCTTCTTCCAGACTCCATTGGCCCTTCATTCCCTATTGACCCATTGACCTCAACAGAAATCTCTCTGTGGTTTCCATCTTTCTAAGCATCAGGCAATTACATTTGGGCACATGCAAAATCTGTCCACCTCTCTCCCTAGTTTCTGACTTTGTAAAGAACGACATTACAAATATTGGGGATATATTTGCCCCAGGAGGCAAGAAATTCAAACCTGCTTTAGACATTTGTTAATGGATCTCTTATGTCTTTGAGAACCTGAGGAGAGTGCGGAAAAATCATGGAGACCTGCCAAACTCATTCAGACTGCTATATAAACCTGTGTCATCAAAATTTTTGCCAAAGGACTCCTGTATTCTTGGCCCCATTAATTCAGACAAAATCCATTTTGTGAGGAATGCACAGGAGGCAAGTACAGACATTTGCTGGACTTTACATCAGTGGGACAGATGGAACCAGGAGCTGGAGTGCGGAGGCATGGCAGACCATTCTCCTCAGGGTGGGAGGGTGCACTTCAGCAGACTTCCCCCCCAAATGGGCAAGGCGTCCTCCATTCCATTCCATTCCTCCATTCCATCCATTCCATTCCATTCCTTCCATTCCATTCCATTCCATTCCTTCCATTCCATTCCATTCCATTCCATTTTCCTTCGTCTGACGCAGTTGTGCATTATTTATTATTATTATTATTAGTGTGTGGGTGTTTGTATTATTATTAGTGATATTATTATTATTATTATTATTATTATTATTATTATTATTATTATTATTATTATTATTATTATTATTATTATTGAAATGACCTTTCTGATGGGTTTTCAAAAGGAAAATGTAGATTAGATTCTTCGTTTCTGTTTGCTCTACTTTTGAGTGTAAGCTCCTTAAAAACAAAATATAATGAGCTTTTCACATTAATATATATATATATATATATATATATATATATATATAATAATAATATATATATATATATATATATATATACTCTTTCTTTATATATATATATATGTATTGAAGAAGCTGAACTGCATTAAGATTCCAGGCTCCATTCTCTCTCTCTCCTCTCTCTCCTGCTGCTGCTGCTCCTGCTCATATGTTTATGTATATGTGTATGTATGTATGTAATATGTATGTGTGTAGGTATAATAATAATAATAATGTGTAATAATAATATGTGTGTGTGTGTGTGTGTGTGTATGTAATAATAATGTGTGTATGTGTGTGTGTGTGTGTGTGTGTGTGTGTGTGTGTGTGTGTGTGTGTGTGTGTGTGTGTGTGTGTAATATGTCAACGAGTACGTGTGTGTGTGTGTGTGTGTGTGTGTGTGTGTGTGTGTGTGTGTGTGTGTGTGAAATATTATTAATGTGTATGTATGTTAATAATAATGTGTGTGTGCCTGTCCTCTCTCTCTCTCTCACCTCTCTCCTATATATATATATATATATATATATATATACTACTATACTCACTATATATATATATATATATATATATATATATATATATATATATATATATATATATATATATATATATATATATATATATATATAAGCTTTCCAAATCGATTTTTAATTGCTTTTATAACAATATTTCTTTCAGATTTTAAATAAACCTTCAAAATTTACTTTAAAGAAATGAAAAATTCAAATATACAAGTTTCTAAATTCACGATTATTGGATTTTGATTTATTTATTTATATATTTATTTATTTGCCGGTTTATTTATTTATCCATTCCATTCCATTCCATTCCATTCCATTCCATTATTTTCATTATTCCATTATTCCATTCCATTCCATTCCATTCCATTCCATTCCATTCCATTCCATTCCATTCCATTATTCCATTATTCCATTATCCTATTCCATTCCATTCCATTCCATTATTCCATTATTCCATTATTATTCCATTATTCCATTCTTTTCAATACCATTGATTATTATTATTATTATTATTATTATTATTATTATTATTATTATTATTATTATTATTATTATTATTATTATTATTATTATTATTATTATTATTTTTTATTAATTTGTAACTGTTTTGTTCCATTGTTGTTCTGATTCCATTCCATTCCATTCCATTCCATTATTCCATTCCATTCCATTCCATTCCATTCCATTCCATTCCATTATTCCATTATTCCATTATTTTCCATTATTCCATTATTCCATTATTCCATTATTCCATTATTCCATTCCATTCCATTCCATTCCATTCCATTATTCCATTCCATTCCATTCCATTCCATTATTCCATTATTCCATTATTCCATTATTCCATTATTCCATTGATTATTCCATTTTTGCAGAACATTCCGTTATTATTAATATTATTATTTTATTATTATTATTATTATTATTATTATTATTATTATTATTATTAATTTCTTTTCAATTACTTTTAAACCAATTGAATAAAATTGTCCTTCACCAATTCTGCCCTGATGAAATACGGGGTTTAATTAATACTTGGATTTGGACGGTGAATTTCAGAGCTGTTTCTGCTTTAATAATGCAAATAACATATGTAGTTTCAAACTTTCCGTCCACATCGCTGTAGATTCTTTTCATTTTGGTAATATGGGAACTTGCACAAATGGTAGACAGGAAAAAGGGTCGCAACACCAAAAAAATTTCCCGTACAGCGCGCCGCAGGCGTTAGGTTAGGTTAGGTTAGGTTATGGTAGGTTAGGCTAGGTTTGGTTAAGATCTTTTTAATATTCTGTTATGCCATGATCAGTTAAGTTATGTTATGTTATGTTATGTTATGTTATGTTATGTTATGTTATG
>JABUQX010055159.1:20000-31238 GCA_015478945.1 Trachelipus rathkii
ACCAGCTCATTTTTTTCGAATTTGCATCTCATCGAAAGATATTTCAATTCTTATTTAAATATACGAGTTCATTTCTTCGAATTTGTATCTCATCGAAAGATATTTTAATTCTTATTTAAATCTATGAGTACATTTCTTCGAATTTGTATTTCCTCAAAGGAAAATGTCAAAATTTATTTAAAAATTCGATTGCATTTCTTCGAATTTTTGCATCCCATCGAAAATTTATTGTTTCGATTTTATTTTCAAGTTTCTTACCCTCAATGTCAATTTTTCCTTCAGATAACCCATAATTGTAGAGAGGTTTGGATATTAATTTCAACTATCTTATCTCTAATGGAAAATTTTCGATCAGATAAGCAATGAATGTATAAAAATTTCGGAAGTTTCAAAATATTGTAGTGGTCAACTCATCGACAGAGTTTGAAATGCTTTTATTGGGGGTAGGTTATTGCATTTAAAACATCGACATTAGGGGTCGACACACCTTATTAGGCCTAAATAGGCTAAATATGAAAACATAAATTTTAAAAAACCCGGTTTATAAATATTTAAAATAAAATTCGATGAAATGGTTGTGGTGAAAATTTTCGAAGAAATGACTCATATTCAAATCTAAAAAAAAAAAAATTGGAAACAGAAAAAAAAAAAAATAAAAAATTTTAAATTATGATTTTAAAAGAAAAATATTTTAAAATAAGTTTATAATATCAATTAAATAATATATTATTTTTTAATTGAAAATTAATATATAAAGTACAGATAGACTCGAAAATAAAACAACTTACTCTCTGTCGAGAGTGAAGAAGCATATTACTTAAATAACTGGCAGGATGCGAGATATTAGTTATTATTATTATTATTATTATTATTATTATTATTATTATTATTATTATTATTATTATTATTATTATTATTATTATTATTATTATTATTATTATTATTATTATTATTATTATTATGATTATGATTATGATTATGGATTATGATTATGATTATTATTATTATTATTATTATTATTATTATTATTATTATTATTATTATTATTATTATTATTATTATTATTATTATTATTAGTTATTTGTTATAAAAAAGCTACAATTTTTTAATTTTTTAAACAAAATAAATAAACTATTTTAAAAGTTCAATTAAAATTGCTGCACTGGAATTATTTAATATAATAGTACCATGTTCAATTATTAATTATTATTAATATTCCTTAAAATCTGTATTTATTGCTACATTATTAATTACTATTGTCAATAAATATAATGAAAGACATGCTCGGTAATTAAGGTAAAAATAAAATTATTTAAAAAATAATAGAAAGAAAAGAAACTAATATAATAATAATAATAATAATATTCATAATAATGATATTATTAATATTAATCATAATACAATAATACAATAATAATACAATACTCAATAGTAATAATAAACCAATAAAATACTAAAGAATAATTATAATACAATATAATACAAAATATTCACACACATATTAATACAATAATAATAATATTAATACACAGGAATATATAGACGAAAAAATAGTAATTGCTATGAATTATTAGAATATAATTATTTTTAGATATTAAATATTATTAATATTATTATTATTATTATTATTATTATTATTATTTTTATTATTATTATTATTATTATTATTATTATTATTATTATTATTATTATTATTATTATTATTATTATTATTATTATTATTATTATTATTATTATTATTATTATTATTATTATTATTATTATTATTGTTATTTTATTATTATTATTATTATTATTAGCAAGTAGTAGTAAGTAGTAGTAGTAGTAGTAGTAGTAGTAGTAGTAGTAGTAGTAGTAGTAGTACCATATTGATCTGTCTTTTATGTCAAAAATAATTTCCGATATCGTCGCGTCATAATCTTTTTCTTTCTTTCAACAAATCTCGATTAATAACTTAACATGAAAAAATTCTCAATCACGATTTAACAATCATATAATATATATATATATATATATATATATATATATATATATATATATATATATATATATATATATATATATATATATAAATATATAAAAAATATATACGATATATATATATATATATATATATATATATATATATATATATATATATATATATATATATAGCAGCATATATATATATATATATATATATATGCTATATATATATATATATATATATATATATATATATATATATATATATATATATATATATATTAGATTTGATGTGTGTGCATTCGTACCACATCCGCATCCGCAGTTATTAAATGGGATGTTGATGTATAAAGATAGGTTGTTGACTTTGCTTACATAGTGATTTGACTTTGTACATTGTGAATTGTTGAAGAACATAAATTGATTGTGATATATTTTTTTATTCAAGATTCTGTTTTAGAGAATCTTTAAAGTAAGCATATATTATGTTATTATTAAACATTGTATTAAACATATTTATATACTGTATGTATGTGGAGCAGATATAGGAGAGACACTAATAAAGTGAGGTTGTTAAAATTTGACATTGAACTTTAAGAGTAGAAATTGTATAGAAATATAGCTGTGTATCATCCAGCAAATCCGCATCTAGAATGCGAGTAATACACACATCCACATCAATTTGCTCAATGAAATAAATTTACTGAACTACAATCACATTTAGCATCTTTAAATTGAATTTTGTTATATCTATATATGTATATATATTATATATATATATATATTTATATATATATATATATGATATATATTAATATATATATATATCCATAATAATGAAACTATATATATATAGTTATAATATTATATAATATATATATATATATATATATATATATATTATTATAATATATACCGGTATATATATGATAATTGTTTACATCACCTAGTTTTTTAATAAAAAATGCAGGCAGTCATAGATTCTGAATAAAAATAGTAATGAAGAATAAAAAAAAACAATGATATAACTCTTTAGGAAAATAAGTTACAGCCTCTCAAAGTTTGGAATTTTCAAATAGGCTTTTCTTACAAAAAAAACTGAACAAGCCTGCAAGGTCATTTTAGACTATCCTAGTTTGGTTATGCATAAGATTTTGTTAAGTAATAATAACACAGATTTAATACTTCTTGTGTATACTTACAAAACATATGCATATATTTGAACTAGTAGAAGGTCCTAAATGAGCCTAACCTGGATGATCAACGATGCTTGTAAACTCATAGACCTAACCTAGATGGATTTACATAGCCGTAAACTTAGATGGAGTTCTCCCAACTATGGCCATGCTACTATTTCTCTTAGTCTTCCCTTGGGCTTATTTTGTAATTACGAATAAAAAGAAATTCTGGTCAGATTTTTTTTATAAGTAAAAGGTCTATGAGATTTATCTTTAAACTATGAGAGCCTGTAACTTTTTTTCTAGACTTATACATTGTTTTATTTTTATTCTTCATTACTATTTTTTAGAGTCTATACGTGATTTTTATAAAACTCCAGAAGCTCCTTAATGTAAAACAAGGTGATTGTCTGGCATTAAAAACTATAACTTATAATTTACGAAAAAAATGGTTTTAATAATTAATTATAATATTATAATTGAATATTTTCAATAAAAATATAAAATGCTAAAGAACAAGCGTACCTCTTTTTGAAGAATTCAGATAATATACGGGATGAAGAAATAATGGTCAAATGTGCTTCAACCTATTGATACATTCAAATAATTATTATTTATCGATTTATAATTTTTAAATGATTATCAATGATTATATATATATATATATATATATATTATATATATATATTATATATACTATATATTATACCTAATATATATATATTTATAATTGTATATATAATTATTAGTATATAATAAAAATCTTTATATATTATTATAAGAAAGGAATAGTAATTATATTATTAATAATAACAATACCAAGCGAGACACAGTACAATATATACAAATATATAATATAGTATAGTATATAGGTTATAATATAATATATAATATATATATATATATATAATTACTAATAATAATAATATTAATATATATATAATATTAAAGTATATATAATATTATATCATATATATATATAATAATATATATATATATAATTATAGATATAATTATATATATATATATAATATATATACCGTAATATTAATATACTATAATTAATATATATATATATATATATATATATATATATATATATTCATTATATATATATATAGTTATATATTTTTTAAATAATATAGATATGTGTGTGAATATATATACCGAGGTAGGTATATTATATATATATATATAATATAATATATTATATATAATAAGGTATATGACTATATTAGATAGAGTTGTTAAAATGAAAAGCTTTATTATTATATATATATTATACATTATATATATATATTACTTAACTATAATACTAGATAATATATAAAGGTAATATAAATATATATCAGTTTAACTGATTCTGAACAGACATATTCGATATCTCTTTTCTGATTTATGTTTGTTTTTTCTTTTAATAGTTATAATTTTAAAACCCATTGTAAAGTATAGAACATGTTGCAAATACTTTCTCATATATAAAATTTAATCAATCTATGCCAAAAAAAAATTTTTGTTCTTTAAATTTGTTTTAGACTTATTAAGTTTAGGTTATGATAGGTTTTTCTTAATTATAGACGTAAATTCTGTGTCTACCTAAACTAACCTATCTTCAACCTTACTGTTATTGAAACAAAAAGAATGCCAACTGTATTAAACGACACATTTCGTGCTAGGTGTTACTTTGCTTTTTTAAACAATTGGAAACAATAAAATTAAAATGTTGACAATGGTCAGAAATTCACAACGTGGTATATAGGAATAAAAACAGAAATAAAAAAAATAAACAAATTGTTTATATTACACTACGCTATATGTGTCATCGAGAGAGGGCACATATTAGTGATGAGAGGTTTATCCACTGTGTGAAGAAATTTAGATTTTTATAAAATGATCTCTTAATTGAATGAACATTCAGTGAGATTACAGACACACAAGAGGCGCCATCCTTTGTTTTCGTTATTACATTTTCGTAGAGACACCGTGCTTAAATTCGGCAATGCTACGTGGAGAAATTAAAGCAAATTTCAGTTATTATGATTTAAAATTATGTTTTTAAATGCCTGTATACCTTATGGATAAACCATGTAATGAATACACCAGCTGATGAAATTTTTGGTCACATATTAAAATTATATTGAAAGATGAATGTGTGAAATATTGTTGGATAATGAAAAAAATCAAACAAAAAATTTTTTTTTGTTAATTCTTCAAATGGTTTCAAATTCAAGTATTCAACTTTTTTATTTTTCGAGCTACGTAGGTAAAATATGCATTAAGAATATGTTGTACAGCTAATCTTTAGCTTTAAAATAACATATGAACGAATGTTCTACGATAAAAACTAAACTTTAAGTTAGGAATTTTTGGAATTAGGCAGAACCTTAAATATATTGTGATTTTTACAAATGAAAGAAGGCGCATAAACTCTGGTTCTATATAGAGATAGAAACGTAAGAAACTCAGTCTACAATTAAATTTGTTCTCAGTCTAACGTCTAACCTGCATATAAACCATCACCCTTACAAAAATCGGTGTATTGTAATGTTCAAATATTTTATATAAAAGTGAGTTTTTAGGTTCAAAAGGTCAATATAATATGGTAAATATCTAGTAGTCGTCGGGTCTGGGTGACTGTGGACAACTTTTTAGGTATAACTTTCGCGTGAGAGTCCGACTTTCCCATCTAAATACACCTTTTTTGGAATTTTATTATTCCTGAAATCAGGCCCTATACTAGACTTGCAGATGACATCAAAGAATAATAATGTAAAATTATTATAATAATTAGCTAATTTATTAAATTTAAATAAAGCTTCATTCAGACTCACCTTGGAAGGGGTGAATTGGAGGGCCACTCTTTGTGGGGTGAATATTATCAGCATTTTTACCAAATTTAGGTTGATTGATGTTGAAATTACAACATATTTTTTAAATTTTATTCTTACTTAATATATGTAAATTGTTTATTATTTAATTATATTAAAAAGTTATGTAATAAGTAATTGTAAAATGTCATTATCGATACATAATAATATAGAATTATTAAATTATAATGTGGTGGCTGCCCAATATCTCACCCACACTCTTAGTGGAACAATTTTGAACACTTTTTTTAGCACCAATTTTTCCATAATAGAATTTCAAATTTTTTTATTTTCAATTAATTTTAATTAAATAATTAAGCTTTTATTAATTCTGTTAAACTTCGTTCCTTATACGATAATAACATAATGTTAATAATAATTTACCCTAAGAAACAACTGGTGGCCGCACCTATTCTTTTTTTGGTGGGAATAGATGCCTCTTAGCGGTGGTATATTATAGCATACGTCTGTGTAAATCAAAAAATCTGACATGTTTCAATGATAAATGATACTCGACTGATAATCACTGAAGAATAATAATTCATCATCCCAATTGCTTTTTATCATTTAATAGACAATGTAAAAAAACACCACACATTTCATAATAAAAGAGAAAATATCTTTATTGTAGTATTATTTTATATACTCTATATATAATTTTTTAACAATCTAAAAAAATTATTCCTCTAAGAAAACAGGATTAATTCTAATATATAAAACTCGTCAACTGATAGATGCGTAGTTAATTTGAATTATGGAATAATAATTTTTGTTACTTTAGAGGGACATTCACTGAATCACCCCTCTAAAAAAGGCGGGCCCGGTCCACCCTGCCGAAGCGTATGTATTTTTTACTAAATACTTTTTTAATTTACTAATTTTATAGTTTTCAAGTATAGAAAATCTATTTTCGTACTTTGTGTAAGTTTTTTTAGACTATTTTAGCGACAGGCTACAGGCATAAGAACAGAAGCTATCACAAAAGAAAACATAACTGTTTTAAATAAATTATATTTTAAAAAAAATTCGTGACGTCACATTAGTGTTGCCTTTTTCAGAACTTGGAAATTTCTTTTCTATACTTTTTTTCCCAGATAATATTTCTATACTCGTATTTTCAATGTTATTTGTATTATATTTATAGTATATATTATAATAAATATAAATATATATATATATATATATATATATAATACTATATATATTATATATATATATATATATATATATACTATATATATTTTTGCAAATAATAATATATAATGTATTCTTCTGGTCGTATTAAGGATATATACATTTTAGGTTATGTGTATAATATAGTCAATACCTGGTTATATATATATATATACATATTATTAATAATTAATTATTACTAGTATATATATAGTATTATATAAATCTAATATTATGAAATGCTTACTATATTGAATAGTAATTACCTACGATTTTATATATGTTTTTATTGCTTTTACGTATCATTTAATTAAATTTAATTCATTTATACTCTAAAGATGTGTATATTATATTACTATAGTATTTTATAAGATATTATAACAATATGTATTTCATGTTCCTTGTATTCTCTATATAAATAGTCTATATTAATATATATAATATGATATTTATATATAATTATATATATATATATAATATATATACTATATATACTAGCTATAATATTATATATATTATTATATATAATATATAATATATATATATATATATTTAATAATATATACCTATTTATATATATATATATATATTATTATTTTATATATATATATATATATATTTATCTATATATAGTATATGTAGCTAATCAAATGTGTATTTACACTTATATTGTACACAAACGGTATTATCATAGGCTTAAACTAAAAAATAAATGATTTTCTTAAAAAATCAATTTTTTAAGAATCTGTTAAAACTCAACTATATATATATATATATATAACTTGTATATAAGTTATTATATATAATATATATATATATATAATATATATATATATAATATATATATATATAATATATACTTATATTTAGCATACCCTATATATTACCGGTCATTAATTAATTATATAATATATATATATTATTATATATACTACTATTAAATATAGCTATACTTTGATATGCATTTATACCTGAGTGAGTGATTAGCCCGTAATATACATTGAGTATTAGCATTGAGTAATATATATATATCTATATAGGTATATGTTAATAATTATAATAGTTATAGTAATAGTAATGAATATCAAATATAGAAGTAAATAGTCATAACTATTTGAATTTTAATTTCTTTCTATGTATAAAGTTCTAATATTGAAATAAAATGTTTTTTTTTTTAATTAACCCTTTCAGTAACGAGAGTAGGTTTTTTCATTTATTTATTTTATAGTTTTTTCTATTGTTATTATACTTTATAATTTGATGTAAAAGATTGCTAACTAGCTGTTATTTATCATTTCTTTCTACTGATTTTTTTTATTTATTATTATCGCTTAAAATAGTTAGAAGACGAGTACATGAGAGTACCGACAGACTTTCAATGTCACATTTAAAACTAATTTCTTTTAATTAATTTACTTTAAATAAACTTTAAAAAAATTCCATTTTTCATATCTCTCAATTTTAATCTACATCCAAAATTACATCATTTACACACCCTTATTCGCTATAATACCAACTGACTCCATTCCATATACATATTATGCCAAAGGAGGCTAACAAACAATCATCACCCGTCGCCTCAATATCACTATTAAATATTAAACCATGTCAATTCAATCCTCCCACATTAATTCTTACAAACTCTTCACTATCGACATACATACTCATACTCCTGTTTCCAATTCAGAAGTGTACCTTTCCCCACATCTATATGATATCACTAACATCTGCCACATAGCTTCCTTACTAATATCTTGTCATACATCTGTTGCAAGTCCATAAAACCAAAATGCAATTTATTCTATTTCTTTCATTTCTTTCCCTCAATCTTTTGTTTCTATGTGAAGATTTGATCTATCACGACCCTAAAATCCGGCAATATATCTTCCCTACTAAATCACCTCATAAAACTAATTCCCCTATGGGGTTCCCTTATAATTCTTCTTATTCACACCACCATAATTACTCTTCTAACTATTACAGTTCTCCATCTAAGTTCCGGAGTTATACCCTCCAAAAACGGTTTGTTTAAAACAATTTCCTATCCAGGTTCAGTCACAATTTTAGCACTGAGCTTTCCATTGCTTGATCTTTCACCAGTAATTCCATTTAGACCTGTTAATTTTCTAGTTCCTCTTTCAACTTTCCTCATTCCTACCTAATTACCACCTTTTCTCCTCCCCAATAACCTATTTCTTATATTCTTCATTAACACTATGTCAAACCGCAACATATGCGCTAATCACTCTTCATTTACTGCCGATGTTGCAGATTTTCCGGATGTGTTCCATCCACACTTCTCCTCTCACATTCATTTTCAGTCAGTCACGAAATGTACTTATCCTTATTTCATATATTCCCGATGAAGATTCCTCCGCTTGACTCTTTTTTTCCTAATCTTTCGGAATTCCATTCGCAGAGGAGCTTAATATTTCCTTGTAAGTTCTTAATTCATCTATCGGACCTACTACTTTCAAATACGTTTCATCCATACTTAAAGTATGAAAATTTGTATGTCTTTTTTGGTTCCTTTTTTCCTCCTTATATATTTTCTATACAACCTTTCTATTGAGACAATCAAATCATTGCTTTTTAAGCACATCTCCATGGATTCCTCACGCTCCTCTTTTTACATTTACTAGCTTTGCATCACCTCTCATCAGTTCGCATCAGTCATTTTTGATTATTCTTACTTTCCAACTTTTAGCACATTCACACACATCCTTTGCACTTCAAAACAACGGCTTTCCTTCTTTTTTTAGATCGAGATTTGCTGTTTCATTCATGTTCCGGCATTAACTGATTTATTTTGCAAGTGCTCTCTCTTTTCTGTTATAACTTTTGTTTCATTCAAATATTCTCACACGTTAATTCACGTACACACTTATTTTCTTCATTCTTTCTCTCCATCCATACAATAGCCTAATCATTCCTTATCAAAAAAAAAAAAAAAAAATTGGAGATCTGGAGCAAGAAACAATAGCCAGAGCAAAAGTATAATTTAAAAAACTTTCATTAATCATTGCATACATCATCTATTTGCCTCATTTCTTGATTATTTCACCAAAAACACAAATCAAACCTAGTTTCCCACTTGATTATCCATTTCGTAACCCTACTCCAAACTCTCTGTATAATCCTATGATTACTCCTTTGCATCTGCTCGAATAATGTAATTACTTACACGCATTACCTTTCCCTCACAGAAATCAATCCACCTTCCATCACCTTACCATTCTCATTTCCTCGGCAGAATCACAAGGCCCATGTTATATTAAGTCCCGTCTTTTTCGATCACGTACGTTTCCAACCATTTATGTTCGCCACAAGGCCACTCATCAAATCCGATGAGCTTTACTCACGTCCTATCCCCGAAAATATTCAGTTCAGATTATATTTCAGGTACTCTTATATTAGATAATCATTTAAAATTTAACTTTTTAAAATAAATTCTAGTTACTATACGCTTCTTTTCCAACAACAATAATTCCAATATATTATGGTTGCCACAGGCCACTTTATCATACAGAAATCGCGCAACTTGTTCCCCATCTCATTCCTCTTCATCACTTCAGCATAACGACAGATTTTACAAACCACACGTTAATATTCAATTTACCCTAAGATTTTGGTTCATTTTTAATTTCATTGCATCCCGCAAGGCAAATCAAATTTACCCCGTTTCCTAAAAAAATACATCCGTTTATCTCCTTCTCTCTCTTTTTTCTTTCACCATTTACGTTACTGATCTATACATACCATACCCATGCGGACGACGTGTGACCCAAACGCAAACGATTCAATAAACAATTCCATCCGGAAGATAAAGAAAGTGCCTTAACGGGGGATCACGTTTGTAATTTATTACACGATAGAATGTCCGAGGCATGATAAGTGCATTATTAGAGTTGGGATAATCTTTCTTTCCCCGGCCAAGGAATTTATAATAGAAATATATTTGTCTCTGTAAGTATTATAGTTTTTTTACGAATTTGTATCGTTGATACTGAGAGTCTTGGCTCCTTATGTATAAAGAGTGGTGGACATTGAATTCG
>JABUQX010055160.1:0-34238 GCA_015478945.1 Trachelipus rathkii
AAAAATGCAATTAAACAATTTTTTGTATTATTTTTCTAGTAATTTTGCCTTTAAAAAAAAAAACAAAAAAAAAAAACATACAAAAATAAAAACAATAATGTCATTAATCAAAATTTAATTTAATATATTCTTTATATATTAAAAAATGTCTCTAAGATTTTTTATTTTCACACTTTTCACACATTATATTAAGTAGCTCTTTTCTAATAGCTATTATGGGGAATTTTCCTGTCACCCATTTGTAAAAATTTGTTTTGTAATTTTTTGGAAAACAATAACACTTGTTTTCTTTAAATTTGTAACACCTTTTGTGTTGAAATTTATACAAGCTGAGTATAACACATATATTAAAGTCCGAGGACGAGAATATATCATATACCATTTGTATACAATTTCCTACTCTAATTTATTGAAACTTATACATAATGAAATATAATTGCATATTAGACCCAAAGGTGCCAATATGCCCATACCACTTGTATATAGTTTCCTATCTAATTTAAACTTTAGTGTGAAATTTGTTTTTTTTGTGTGTGAAAATTAATTTCTGTACTTACAGTACTTCTAATGGATTTTCCACCTTTAACAGCTTGGCAAAGGTTTTTGATTCGGAATCATCTGTTGGTGACAAAGAAGTCACCCTCAAGGAATTGGTAAAACAGTGGGCACTTGTAGACTCAAAAGATTTCCATAGGTTCGTGCAAGAAGCGAATCTCTCATCCAAGACACAGTAACCACTTTGAATGATGAGAAGATTACACCTTCCAATATCCGACGCAAGCGAAGCCAATTGTGGTCCTCTAATTATTCGAGATTCTTCTCTCTCAATTGGCCATAATGGAGGAGTTTTAATAACGCACCAATTCGTAAAGAGTTTTTATTTTACATCCAAACAGAGCTAAACAAAATAGTCTGAAAGACTACTCCAAAAAAAATCTTCTAAAAAAACTGTATCCGAAAAAAACTAAAAAACAGTCCGAAAAAACTGTATCCGAAAAAACCTAAAATAAAGAAAAATGGAAATACTACATAAGTTACATGTAATTTTAAAAAATCATTAAGCTGTAATTAAAAATCAATTAGTTGTTTTACAATATATAATAATATTATAACAAATAAAAACACATCAAATTTCTCCAATATTACAATTCATATTTTTATTAAAAATAATAAAAGTATTAATTGCAATATAATAATTAATTACAAAATATATTTCAAAGATAATTAACAAATATATTTCATTAGATATGGCAAACATCTTTATTTTTAAAACAATAAAATATTAAGTAAAACAGGTTTTAGAATATTTTATTATTATTATTATTATTATTATTATTATTATTATTATTATTATTATTTAAAGTAAATTAACTGTTACCTTTGTCCAGGCGATGGAAAAATCCTATGTGAGAAACACCTTTTGTCTATCTCACTAAGGTCTAAATTTTTTACCTGTTTTAATGTTATTTTTTATTAAAAATGGAAAAAAAAGGAAAACAGTATACAATTTTGTACATTATATAATATATATAATATATAATATATTCAAAATAATATATACTATATCAGGTTTCACTTTTCTAATAAACTTCTATCTCTCTAATATAATTTTCGCGCCTATACGATACTACTTAAGGGAGCTATTTCATTAGCTTTTTTAAGCAGATGGAGCCCAAACAAACGACACTTCTGGTGGATCAACCCTTTAGTGTCACTCTAGACCTCTTTTTCAGTCTCTCTAAACCAGTTCCCTCATTATGTCGTTCTCTCCCTCTCTCTATCCCTTTCACAAATTGAAATCAATTCCATATGAATATTGGGGTGGATTTTAGGAATAGAGAATTCCCAGATTAAGGAGCTATGATTCACAGACTAGTTTCAACTTTCATGGCCCCCCAACATGATCAAAAAGTTTAAAGGAGTGTTGAGTAAAGGTAATAAAAAAAGATATAAAAGCGGAATTTGTTTTGACTTGTATATTTTAAATATCAACAAACGGTTAGTTTCTTGATTTCAATATTGTGAAATATTTTTTACAATATATATATATATATATATATATATATATATATATATAACATATGCTGCTATATATAACACACTCTTTTCTCTCTTATATACTTACTATATATATATATCTATCTTTCTCTCACTATATATATATATATATATATATATATATATAACTAACTGCTCCTGCTGCTATATATATATATATATATATATATTTGCTTTGAGGAAGTATTAATTTCTCTTGTTTTAGTATATTTAACGTACAATAGTTGCGGTTGCGACCGCAATTCGCGGTCTACCGCAATTGCGTTTGCGGTTGCGATCGCAATTATTTCCAACGAATTGCGATTGCGCCGCAATTATTTTTGGGTTGCGGGCCCAACACTGTATATATATATATATACACAGTATACATATATATATATATATATATATATATATATATATATCTATTTATATATATATATAATAATAATATAATAACATAATATATATATATATAATATATATATATATATATATGCTTAATAATATATATATATATATATATATATAATATATATTTAAATGTATATATATAATAACTATATGTATATGTATAATATATATATATATTATACTTAATATATATATAATATATATATAAATATATATATATATATATATATATATATATATATATATATATATATATATATATATATTAGTGATGGGACGAATAATCGTCCATCGTCATCGGCAAAAATCGAAATATTTTTCCAATGCGTCATCGTCATCGGCAATTTTTGCTGATTATTTTACCGATTAATTGAACAAATATTAAGAGTACTGGATATATTAAAACTCAATAACCTATATATATATATATATATATATATATACTTTTATATATATCTTTCTATATATATATATATATATATATATATATATAACCTTATATATATATATATATATATATATATATATATATATATACCCATTTAGGTGTCATGGTATGTATGACATCTTTCAGCAGTGCCTAATGGTTCGCCTTTCAGTTCTGCGTTCATATCCACACTCACATCCTCCAGACAACATCTTGGAGACACCATCTTTTATCCACATAATATATACACATACTTATATCCACACCCCTCTTCTAGACAACATCTTACTATCCCTTATATATCCTATGTGTGGGAGAAAAAAATTACCGACATCGTGTGTCCCTACTTTTAGTAATAGTGAGAGCTGGCTTTAAGTGATGGTGGTATTAAGCTAGGGTTTGGCTTTGCCCGCTACCGCTTATCTTTGTAGGAATGCTAATGCATGGCTCAAGAGAAAAGGTCGTGATGCATGGCCAGCGACATGTTCCTATCTTAAACTAATCATGGTGTGTGGATACATGGAATGTCAGAGGAATGTTGAGGAGAAGAGAGGAGAGGTGATGGATGTGTTTAGAAAAGGGCAAATTTGATTTACTAGCTGTATTTGAAACAAAGATGGAAGAAGCTCTAGTGAAAAATAGTGTTGTGGTGTGAGAAGCCATGTTTATGTTTGGTGTTGTGGAAAGGGGAATGAGGGGATAGAAAAAGATTTACAATTCTGATGAGTGACTTGTGGTAGAGAGCCATAGTGGAACTTTTGTGTGGTGACGAGGGGCTAAATTCCAAAAGTTAAATTTAAGTTTAGGAATAGGTAAAAGTGTGCCATGGTTACGACATATGGTCCATCTGAGGGTAATGTTGAAGGTGCATTTTCTGGGATAATCCCCAGATAAATCAGCTGGATGGGGGTGGTAAAATTTAGTTCATTTGTCACACATCACTGCCCACCCTAGGATTTTTTACCTGAGTTGTCACCACTGCCGCTCTGAGCCTTATTCAAAGGAGCTTTATATGCAGGCTACCGGCTCAAGTTCACTCTCTAGCAATTACGCAGATGGGCTTCAGGGCACAGGCTTTAAAGTGGGAGATAAAAATACAGTGGGACATACAGAAGATGGAAGAGAATTCCACAGAACAGAGGTGGCAGGAAGAAGGAAGCACCACAACGAACTAGCCTGAGTTACCAATATCAACACAGATACAGCACTCCCTTGTGCGCTCCAGATGCGTCGTGAGGTGGTGAGTACGCCAAATGATAAGATCCCTCGAGCACTTGCCGCTGGAGTGCCTGTAGAATAGAGATAACAGTTTATAAACAGAACAGTTTCATAGCCTTTTTTGGCCTTTGACCGACCCTATCCGAGAAAGCCAAAGGTGAAACAGAGCCTCCCCCCAGATGGCAGGAGCAGTGCTCCATACAGGCGGATGAGCAGGACCATAGCATGGCTCACTGCGAACAACTGAAAGGAAGGGAAAAGTCATAGTCTAAACAAGAACTCCAGTTTCTTTTGGGGCCTTTAACAACCCGTTATGTGGGTTTTAGAGACTGTTTTTGTTTTATCTTTGGGGCCAAGGGATGTTTTATATTTATCCTTCAGGAGACAGAAGACATCAGAGAGATAGGAAAGTTAGAATGCGTTTTAAGAAGATTTGCAAAGTTGGGTTTTTAAAGGAGTGAATTTCACAATGTTGAACCCCATCTAGAAATCCACTCCACATCAGAATAGAATCAAGGAAAGATTAAGACGAGAGGCAATTCAAGAAGTAAAAGAGGGAGCAGGAGTGTGCTGGGTTGAAGAATGAAGGAGGTCGAGTCATCGGCATATGAGTTGATAGAGTTAGGTGCAGGTGAAAAGATCATTAATGAAAACTAAGATGCAAGTAGGAAGCCGAATAGAACCCTGAGGGAGACACTACTATTGACCCAGAAAAAGAAAGAAATCGCCCATCCCAACAACTTATTGACATTGAGCAATTTGAGAAAGAAAAGCTAGAATATAATTAAGCAAGAGAAGAGAGGAAACGGCAGGAAGCTTGGAGAGCAGTGACGGCGTGCCATACTCGCGTAAAATTCTCTTTGGATATGTCAAAAGCGCCACCACGCAAGTCCAGTAGTTCTAAGAGCTGAAAACCATAAAAAAATCGGTTAGATATAGGAAAGTATATCGGCAGAAGAACCTCGAGCGCTGAAAACCGTACTGGCTAGGAAAGAAAAGAATGAGTTTCCAGATAATCTAAGAGGTGAGAGTTAGAGAGAGGTTTCGATCTTGGATAAATCCTGGTGAGCTATGGCAGTAGTTAGAAGGATCAGGCGGCTTCCTTTTTCGGAATGGGTTGGACATGTGCGAGCTTTCAACACTGAGGGAAAGTGCTAGTATTGAGACATAGGGTATAGTTTGAGCGAGGGGCGGGGATAACGCGAGGAAGCACTCCTCAAAACTTAGGAGAATACCATACAGGCACCCGTGCCCCATCCTTCACTCCAGATTTCCCGGGGGCCTATGCACCAGTCCCGTGTAATCACAGGCAAAGATATAGGACACCTGAGAGAGGGAGAAGGAGGAGGAAGAGAAATGCCAGGGAGATCTCAAACCCTAGGGTTGAGTTAATTAAGGAAAATAGGAGAGGCGAAGAGAATGGCCTTTTCGGTTGGAGAATTAACAACAGAACCATCAGGAAGGGAAGGAGATTTACAGAAGTTACTAGAGATGTTTTTGGCAAGGGTCCAGAAATTTTTATGCGAACCAAGGAGGTTAGCGCACTTCGTTTGATGAAAGCCCTTTAGCTCGTCCGAAAAATCCTACAACGATTCCTGGCGAATGAAAGTGGTGAGGAGTGATTGGAGAACAAGAATTTTTCCCACCCCGATACGCACTGTCTCTAGCCTGAATGTTAAAAGAAGCATGATCGAACCATGGTTAATGAGGAGAGAAAGACTTAGTTGAAGAGGGAATGAACTTGCTAGTCCCATCAACGATTACAGCTCCCTCATTATCTTTTTAAGTATTTATGCATCCATCATTATTTCCAATTGAGGTTTGCCAAAATTTGCTATCATCTGCAAACTTGGAAACCTTACACATTCGTCCTGGTATAAATATTTTATACATATAAAAAAAGAACAGCCACTGACCTAAGAAATCATTACGGACCACAAACATGTCTCCCTCATTTCCATTAATAAATACTTTTCATATTAATTATTATTATTATTATTTATTATAAATCTTATTATTATTATTATTATTATTATTATTTTTAAAATTAAGAGACTTAAGGAATCAAAAATTTTGATAGCTTAAATAATTTCGGAGGGGTTGAGCCCCTGAAACCCCTGTCTACAGCCTTGTATATATGTACATATAACTATATATATACAAAGATCTTGATATTATATATATATATATATATGTATACACTCCTGCTCTCTCTCTCTCTCTCTCTTACTAAAAACAACCTTATATATATATATATATATATATATTAGTGATGCACCGGGAGAGTAATTTTGGCCGGAGGCCGGAGAATGAAAATTTTAATTCCGGCCGGAGGCCGAGAGTCTCCGACGAAGAAAGGGGCTTTCCACATACTGCCTCTCTCTCTCTCTCTCTCTCTCTCTCTCTCTCTCTCTCTCTCTCTCTCTCTCTCTCTCTCTCTCTCTCTCTCTCTCTCTCTCTCTCTCTCTCTCTCTCTCTCTCTTATTATATATATATATATATATATATATATATATATATATATATATATATATATATATATATATATATATATATATATATATATATATATATATGTATATAGTATGTATTTGTAGATAATATAAATGTATGTAGGTAGATATGTCTATATATATATATATATATATATATATATATATATATATATATATATATATATATATATATATATATTCAATATGTATATATATATATATCTATATATATATATATATATATATATCTATATATATATATATATATCTCTCTCTCTCTCTCTCTCTCTCTCTCTCTCTCTCTCTCTCTCTCTCTCTCTCTCTCTCTCTCTCTCTCTCTCTCTCTCTCTCTCTCTCTCTCTCTCTCTCTCTCTCTCTCTCTCTCTCTCTCTCTCTCTCTCTCTCTCTCTCTCTCTCTCTCTCTCTCTCTCTCTCTCTCTCTCTCTCTCTCTCTCTCTCTCTCTCTCTCTCTCTCTCTCTCTCTCTCTCTCTCTCTCTCTCTCTCTCTCTCTCTCTCTCTCTCTCTCTCTCTCTCTCTCTCTCTCTCTCTCTCTCTCTCTCTCTCTCTCTACTCTCTCTCTCTCTCTCTCTCTCTCTCTCTCTCTCTCTCTCTCTCTCTCTCTCTCTCTCTCTCCCCACTCTCCTCTCTCTCTCTCTCTCTCTCTCTCTCTCTCTCTCTCTCTCTCTCTCTCTCTCTCTCTCTCTCTCTCTCTCTCTCTCTCTCTCTCTCTCTCTCTCTCTCTCTCTCTCTCTCTCTCTCTCTCTCTCTCTCTCTCTCTCTCTCTCTCTCTCTCTCTCTCTCTCTCTCTCTCTCTCTCTCTCTCTCTCTCTCTCTCTCTCTCTCTCTCTCTCTCTCTCTCTCTCTCTCTCTCTCTCTCTCTCTCTCTCTCTCTCTCTCTCTCTCTCTCTCTCTCTCTCTCTCTCTCTCTCTCTCTCTCTCTCTCTCTCTCTCTCTCTCTCTCTCTCTCTCTCTCTCTCTCTCTCTACTCCTTTCTCTCTCTCTCTCTCTCTCTCTCTCTCTCTCTCTCTCTCTCTCTCTCTCTCTCTCTCTCTCTCTCTATATATATATATATATATATATATATATATATATATATATATATATATATATATATATATATATAACTATACTATAACTATTTATATATATATATATATATATATTATTTTATTTTTTATAGATTTTATCTAAAAATATTAAGAAAATCTGTAATTAATTTCCATTCTGGATATTATGTCTTCTCTAGTGTGGGATTACTTTAAGATTAAAGTAAGCGATAATAGTAAAGCTGAGTGTCTTTTGTGCGCTACTGGGAATACATTACTATCAAGAGGAAACCCAAAGAAAGGTTCAAAATATTATAGCACAAAACCTTTACTGGATCATCTTGAAAAGAAACATAAAACCACATATTTGAAGATAAAAGAAATATCTGAATCTTCAAGAGAAAAGTGACCGAAAAAAGAAAACATGATATCACACAGACACAGCAGATGATGATCCATGTCCATCCATATCATCAACTTACCTATATTAAAAAAAGATTTATTCAGCCTACACTGTTTGAAATAACTGAGAAAACAAAGATTTGGGACATTAATGATAGAAAAAGCACAGAAATTCATTTCAAAATTAGGGAAATGATTACTGTGGACAATCTGCCATTTTCTTTTGTAGAGACTTATTGGTTAAAGAGATTAATAAATCACGTATATCCACAATATAATATTCCATCAAGGGTACTTCAGAAGAGATTATCTCAACAATATATAAAAGGGTAAGAACAAAATAACGCTTCAGCTGCAAGAAATTCAAGTAATATGTTAACATCAGACATTTTGGACTTGCTCATATAACAATGAAAGCTTTATAAGTATGTCAGGGCATTGGATTGATAAAGATTTTCAAAGGAAGAGTGGAACATTACAAATGAGTAGTTGTGGTTTAGTGTTTCTCATTCAGCAGAAAATATATGTCTAAAAAGTGAAGAATTAGGCTAGGATTTAAAAACAGAAAATATTCATGTTGTCATAACAGATAATGCACCAAACATTACAAAAGGTATGAGAGCGACAGGTGTTATAAATGAGGCATGTTTTATTCATTCCTTACAGCTAGTAATACATGATGCTATATTTTCTCAAAAATCAATTAAAGATTTAATTACTTTATGTAGGAAAATTGTAGGTCATTTTAGTAGATCACCAATTGCTACAACTAAGTTAACTGAAATTCAAAAATCTCAAAATTTGCCAATACACAAGCTTATTCAAGATGTGGAAACAAGATGGAATTCATCATATTATATGCTGCAAAGTATCATAGAGCAAAAATTTGCAATTGCTATATATTCTTCAAATTCGAAAAACAATCTAGATATCTTAAATGCAAATCACTGGAAGCTAATGGAGAATATAATTAGATTGCTACAGCCATTTGAAGAATTAACTAAAAGAGCGAGTGATGATGATGTAGATTTATCTTTTGTAATACCTGCAGTTAATGCATTGCAAAAATATTTAGCAAAAACTTGGAAGGATAGTGGTGTAAAAACTATGAAAGATGAACTTTTAAATTCTGTTACTGAACGTTTTGGTACCATTAAAGAGAAGAAACTTTATATACTTGCAACAGTTCTAAATCCACAATACAAATTAGCTCCCTTTGATATTATTGATCAGAATAAAATAAAATTTATGCTCAAAGAAGAAGTAAAACTTTTTGTAAAAGCTAAAGAAAATATTACATTAAGTTCAGATTCTGATGAACAAAATGATGATCAAAATGATTTGTCTATACAGATTCACATGAAGAATCTGAAAATAAAACAAATGGCAGATATTGAGAAGGAAACACATTCAATTTTGAAGTGCTTTGATGACATACCACAAGAAAAATCGTCAAGGAAAGAAAATGAAGAGGCATATTCAGATACGAGGAAATCTGGAAAAGAGCTAAGTGGAACTGATCAAGGAAAAAGCTAAAATGCAAGAAGCATAGAAGCAGCAGTGAGAGAAAACAATGAATTATAAAATACTATTCAAACTACTGTGGATAAATATTTTTGCAGCACCACTTATGGAACGAAATCGGATGCTGATCCACTGTTATGGTGGAAAGAAAAAAAAGCTCTTTATCCTGATTTGCATCTTACCTGAATTAGCTGATATATCTCTGCTCACCTTCAGGTGTATTTGCAGAGAATGTTTGCCAAGCAGGAAATATTTATACAAGTAAAAGGAATCGTCTTTCTTCAACACTAGCTGATCAGCTCCTGTTTCTTCATCATTTTGATTTTAAATATTTGAGAATGGTTACCTAAATAGCAATGCATAAGCTATTTAACTTTCACTTTTCACTGACTTTGTGTTTAACAAAATAATTTAAAATTTTCTCAAAAATTCTATTGTGATACTCTATAAAGTATCAATAACAGCTGGTACATGCACTTTATTATATATATATAGCAGCATAAATATATGTATAATATGTAACCATAATAGCAGTATATATATGTATATATATGTATATAATATATATATATATATATATATAATTATAATATATTTATAATAACTATTATATATATATATATGTATATGTAATATAACTATATATATATGTATATGTATATAATATATATATAATATAACTTAATAATATGTAACAACTAATAATAACATTCTTTCTTCTTCATATAATATATATATAATAATATATATATATATATAATAATATATGTATATATATAAATCAATTAATATATATATATGTATATGCATATATATATAAATATACATATATATAATATATATATATATATATATATATATATATATATATAGTTTCAAATGTTAGTTTGCTAAAACTTAAAAGCTCTTTAATAATTTAAAGATTAAGGATATATATCATAATTTTTTAGTCTTTTGGTCAGATATGGCATGTAGTTTAAAAGTTCTTTTACCAATTTCATTTACCTATTTCTGTATTGCATTTTTAAAGCTAGATTACCAATTTCATTTACCTATTTGTGTATTGCATTTTTAAAGCTAGATTACCAATTTCATTTACCTATTTCTGTATTGCATTTTTAAAGCTAGATTTATCAAAAATGTATTTTTTAGGGGTAGTCATTTTGGATATCAAACCCTTTTAAGTTGTTTATCAAAATAATTAGTCAATTTAATAAATGGTGTCATATAGGCCTATTCATATTATTATATATTATTATAGTTATAATATTAATTATTAGTTTGACTTAATATTATCACTACAACAAAAAAATATTAAAATAATTTTTTTTACACTTTTTGTATGAATCAGTTTTTCTAAATAAATTTATTTCATTAAATGTCTCATTATTACTTTCAATGAATTATAAATATTTTTATTTTCAAAACTACCTTTTAAAAATATAGGTCTGGGTCTCCGACCGGAGACTAGTGGTCTCCGACCGGAGCCGGAGATCTTTAAAAAGGCCGGAACTACCAAGCGAGAGAGAGAGATCCGGTGCATCCTAATATATATATATATATATATATATATATATATATAACATATATTATATATATATATAATATATAACATATATATATATATACTCTAGGTCCTGCTGCTATATATATATATATATATAAATATATATATATATATATATATATATATATATGTAACCAAAATGTATATATATATATATACTTCTATATATATATATATATCTTTAACTCTGTATATATATATATAATAATATATATATATATATATATATGTAATATAACCATAATATAATAAAAATATATATACGTTATATATATATATATATATATATATATATATATATATATAATAATAATAATATATATATATATAATATATATATATATATATATATATATATCTTTCTTTATATATATACTATATCTTTCTATAATATATATGAACAAAAATGTTTAAATATATTTTCAAATAAGAGGCATCGTCATCGTCATCGGCATCGTCATCGTCATCGGCAAAATTCATAATCGTCCCATCCACTAATATATATATATATATATATATATATATATATATATATATATATATATATATATATATATTATATATATATATATATATATAATAACATATATATATACCATATATATATATATATCTATCATATATACTACTATATTCCATATCCGATATATATATCCTGTATATATATATACTATATAACTTCTATATATATATCATATATATATATGTATATATATATAGCAACCTTAACCAACTTATATATATATATATATAATAACAATATATATCATATATATGTATATATATATTTTCTTTCAACCTGCCACATATCTGCCCAATATATTAATATATAATATGTAATAACCAATAATAATATATATATAATATAATAATATATATGTATATATATATAACATAATATATATAACATAATATTATATATATATACATAATAATATAATAATAACTTAATAATAATAATATGTACATATAATAATAATAATAATATAATAATATAATATATATATATATATGTAGCAATAATAGCATGTATAATAATAATATATATATGCCTATTCTTATACTGCTGCTGCTCTCATATCCAGGGTTCACACTGAAATTTTGGATTTTGATTTCCCTGACCAAATCTGCAAATTTTCCCTGACCAGCGTGTTCGTTATTTTTGGTGTATAAAATATCTTAATCATTATTGCAGCATATTTACCAGTTCATACATTAAATTACTGAAAATTTACTTTAGAAATTGTTCATCATCATGGATGAATTTAAAAAAATATTTTTAGTAATAGCCTATACCTTAACCAGCAATAAATCCCAAAGCACTCCTTTTTTATTTTTTTCCAAAAGTAAACAGTTTTATTTATACAAAAAGAAAATAAATTAAAAGCTTACATTAATAGCCTAGGTGAATAGCGTCCACTGTGATCACAAAAGTTCTAAATGGGGAGATTTAGATTAACTTTTTCTTCTCAAGCATTTGAATTTTTGATTTTATAGCGTCTTCTTCCGTTAAAGCTTTCAATTTTAACATCTTTCTCTGCTCTTCAAGTTTATTGATCTGTATGGATAATATGATTTTTTCAATCTTTTTATTCTCTTCTTTTTCTTTCTGTTTTGACTCTTTGAGATGTTCTTCATATCTCCTATGGGCAGCTCTTACATTTGTCAACATTTTTTGAGTGATAGGAACTTTATGAATACTTTCATGAGATCTTATAGCATTGTGCACTGTTCTTTGAGAAATCTGACTCTGTTCTTTCAGATTACTCCATCAAAGTACTTTATTTAGAAAACCGTCCTTCCACTGTCGTATTTCCATGCAGAAAATATGGTGATCCTTAATTTAATAATTTTTGATTCCACATAACGTGATTCCAATTTGCACTTTATGGAAAAACTAAAAATCATGAGTCTCTTAGAGAGGACAATCACCATTAAAAATATTTTGAATTTTTAATTCAAAATTTAAATGACTTCGCACAAAGTGGGAGCGTATTAGTGCTTTGCTTTCTCAACAGAATCTGTGATTAGGTTATTGATCTTTAATGCCTCTGGCAATAAATCAAATCTTTGTTTCCCTTGTTGCCAGCTGATGAAAAATTGCCTGGACCAATGATGAGGAAGCTCTTGGACAGGCTTGTACTCAGAGGGACATTTTCTAATATCTTTTCGTGTCATTTTAAATACCTTCAACTACACAAAAATCCAAAATCACTTCGTCAAACCTCAAATAAAACACCTCAAAAAGTATAATTCCCTAAAAAGAAAAAGATATAAACAGATTAAGTCATAAGTCATACAGTCTAAAACACATCCATATTACAATCACCTTCAATCGGAAGGATGAATTTGGAACAACCTCTACAAACAGAATAGGAAGAATAGTAGGTAATAGTGAACTAAAAATAGAAAGAAACAGGATAGAAGTAGATTTATGGAATGTTTCCTACTTATCACTTCATTCACTTATCAAATACATCTCTCATTCAACAATTATACAGTAAGGAAAAAAATATATCAAAAATATGTAACTTGGTCCATGGATCATTCTTCATATGTTTTGAAATTTTAAAATTTCCCTGACTTTTTTGGAATTTCCCTGACTTTCAGCATATCTTAAAACGTTTCCCTGACCAATTATTTTTCCCCCGACTTTCAAGAAAGTGTGAACCCTGTGTGTGTGTATATATATAACAAAATTTGTTATATTATTAATAATAAAGAAAAGGATTATTTGTTTCTTTATCATCTCTCTCTAAATTTTAAGCCGGTTTAAAATTTCAATTTCATCATTTTCTTCTGCTTTATTTTATTTTATATTTTTCTTTCTCGAGGCTTATGGCGTGATCTCTCCCTCTCCCTTATATATATTTTTTGTTTTTCTTTTTAGGAAAATTTCTTTCAGAGTTACCTATCAACATATTCTTTTATCCATAATCTCTATTTTGATTCTTTTTGATAAACTTTAATACATTTTTGTAATTTTTAATTATATATAACCTTTCATTCGGCACACTCTAAAATATTTAAATCTACAGAAATTTAACCAAATATATTACCATCTGTTCTCCAGTTCCCAAATAAAATACAAACCCCCTTTCTATATTTATATTTTTTTTTTTTAGAATTTCTTTCAGAGTTGCCAATCATTGTTTACGTGCATTCATTATTTCCATTTTGATTTTCATTTATTCAATGCTTTGAATATTCTTCTGTATTTTTATTTTATATAACCCCTTCATCTTTGCAACTTTGTAGTCTTTTAAAATCTAGTTACCGTAAAATGGGGGAAAATCGGTCATGGAGGGGAGAACCAGTCACTCTTTAATATTCTTAATATTTTTGTAAATAAAAATATTTTTCAATTAGAGAAAGGTTTTTTAAGTAGTAAATAGAATATATTTTAACCATATATAAAAATTTAAGTAAATAACTTACACCTACAAGTCAAAAAAATTTCCCCCATTTGGAAAAAAAAAAATTTTTTTAAATTGAAAATTTTTTTTTTTAAAATTGAAAAAAAATTTTAAGACCTGGTGAATCTTGTGGAATTAAGATATCATAATTTTGATTTAGATGCATATTGGGAAGTCTATTTTTAACATTTTATAGGAAATTTAAATATTGGCATTAGGATATTAAGTGTTTTCTCTTTCGGGGTAAAACCAGTCGGGCCATGGGTGAAAACCGGTCAATATAAACTTATATAATAATGTCTTAGTTTTTAATAATATTTTATTTTAGTTTTCATGTATGATAAACTATAAGACATTTGTTTAATGTTTTCTATACTACCTATCTTTCTTTCTATCTAGTGTAAGGATAAAATCCAAATCAATACTGTATCATTTTTTTAAGAAATGTGCTTACATACTAGTAATATAAAGTGCCTTTTTTGTTTATAAGTGTAAATATCATTATTATTATTATTATTATTATTATTAAAATTATTAAAATTGATTGTCATATAAATTATAATATTGTAAAATTTTTTTTGTCAACAAGTTTACGTGTGCCTTATTTAGCACTCATTAATACACCAAAAAGTGCCTATTTTGTTAAAATGTGTCAAAAATATTATTATTAAAAATTATTAAAATTGATTGTCATAATTTAAATTATATTGTAAATTTTTTTAGATCAACAAAAGTTCACATGAAAATGCGATACATGAACCCCGCTCGTAATTTAAAGTGCCTTTTTGTTAAAAGTGAGTATTATATTATTAAAAATTATTAAAATTGTCATAATTTAAATTATAATATTTATAGAGTACATTGTCAACAAGTTTGCAGTAAATGTGCATACATAGGCCCGCTCAGAATAATATAAGTGCCTATTTGTTAAAAAATCACTTAATTGTTATTTTTATTATTATTAAATTATTAAAATTTATTGTCATAATTCTTTTTTTTTTTTAAAGCTTATTTAGCATAAAGCTTGTTGAGATAAAAATTCAAAATTTTGTAAAAAATCAACGTTTGCGAAATGTTAAATATAACTTAAGACTTGTGTTTTTCTATCCAAATTAATTCTATAATATTATTAAAAATCTATTTACCAATTTTAACTGCTTGTTAAATTTAGTTTGGACAAGCACAGACATAATAATATTTAATGACTGGTTTTTTAAATTCATTTTGAAAATGGAATATTTCAAAAATTTAAATATATTTCAAGATTTTTATTATTTTCATTGTTCTAAAACCCTAAGCTAACACTAGAGGTTTGCAACTGGCAAGAAAGTAAAATTTCAATTTTTCCATGATTCATTAAAAAAAAAAAAAAAAAATGATGATTTTTGACCGGTTTTCCCCCAATTTTAGGGTTATATTAAAATTAATACTGATTTGTTCCTCCAGACAACAACTAAATTTTCTATTTCTCCTCAGTAAATATAAATCACCCCTTTTCTCCCACACGGTTCTTCTCTCACAGCCGGAAATAACGCGTTACCACTTTAATAGTCATTCCTGAGGAATTACATTGATATGGGTTGTTACATGTGATAAACTCGTAATTGTGATTCCTCTTTATATCCACTGGTAATTATTATTACTTATATAGTTTTTTCTTCTTATTAATTTAAATAGATTTTATTTAGTTGGTTTCTGAAAATTCTTAACAATAAATAAAGTTTCCTCAGTTTTTTTTTTAGCATTTTGATACTTGGCCCTAAGGTAGACGTATATATTTTTGTGACCAACGTGATATTTAGCTCTAACCTAGCTTGGCCTATAACACAAGAATAAAATTACCATGGGAAAAAATTTTAGTTATATGAAAAGGAACTAGCCAGAAATATTTTGTTAAAGTGAACGGAATAGGATTTTTTTTTTCTCATCGTGAAGATATTTGTTAAATCTCTAGGAAAGTTGATTGGGAAAATTTAACAGGAAAGAAAAGGTAGCCCGGATTGGTGTTTGAAGAGTATTTAAAATTTTTTGGATAGTTTGATGCGCTTATTTTATTTGATTTTTTATTATTATTTTTATTTTGACGCTCAAAATGGACATTTTTTAATGTGCTGATTTGTGAGCGAAAATGTTCTGGTCGCCTCGGTTATAGAGAAAAAAATTTTTTTGAGGCCATTAGATAGTTTTTTTTTTTTTTAAGAAAAAGCATGGAAGCCCTGATTTAAAATTTAGTAATAAATAAGATAAAAGAGTAACCTCGAGTACATTACAATTTAACCTAGGGACATTAGTTTTTGTTCTATTTGTTTTAGAAAATATTTTTGTATAAAATTTTATTTCTTACGCTTCAAAATATACTTTATTAAAAGTCTATTTAGGAGTGAGTTTGTTTTTTCCCCCCTCAAAGACTTTGTGTTATTATTCATACCCTTCCATTTAATTAAAATTTTAACTTAAAATTTAATTATAAAGCTTGTGCTGTAAGTCCTTTTCTTGTTTTAAAGATGAAATGTTTTAAATTTTTTTTAGTTTTACCAATAGATAAATATTTTTTTGAATTTTTTTACGCTTCTAAATATACTTTACATAAAAAAAAAGACTATTTAGGAGTGACTTATCATCTCGTCGCACAGGTTACATAGACTTTATTTTCTGTTGAGTTTCTTTTAGTTATCAAAGTTTGTCTGTAAAAATTTGTATCCATTTTAATTTTCTTGAAAGTATTTGATAATTTTTCACTGTAAATTAATGTTTGATATTTCAAGCTCTAGCTGTATACTCCTTGGTGAATTTATTTTTTTTTAAAAGTTTAATCCTAAATATTTGTAATATGATTTTTATGACTCAATGTTGGTTCTCAGGACTGTTTTAGCGTAATTAAAGAAAACAAAATAGAAGATATTTATGTTTTAGTGTATTCTGGAGTTAGTACTTCAGCCTCAAATTTTTAATATTAAATGGTTAAATTTTTTTGCATGAGCCACGATTTTTCACTTTTAAAAAATCAGGGGCTACTCAGTAACCTAATTTTTGTCGTACAAATTTTTGCCTAAGCATGTTTTTTTTGTTTTTTTGGTAACTTCTGCTACATCTTTGAAATACTTTCGATATTTTTATATAAATTTTCTTTGAGTACCAGTATTAATTTTATTTTTGTCTGTGTTTTATTTAATTTCTGAAAATTGTTCTTAGGTATAAATCTCCTTGTAAAACCCTTTTATTTTTTTCATGTTTGTAATTCCATTTTGTTTTTTAGGCACGTATCACCAGGATATAAATATATCCTCGCAATAAATAGTAGTAGATCAGATTCCGCGTTTCCCTCATAACCTAGCAAAGGCCTAAACATTCATCCTCATTCCAAGCAGACGGAAAAATTTTACGAGGATATATATATATATATATATATATATTACTATATAATATATACCGATATATATATATATATATAAAAATAAAAAATATATATATATATATATATATATATATATATATATATATATATATATATATATATATATATATATATATATATATATATTATATATATATAGTTAAATATAATGTATATATATATATATATATATATATATATATATAATATATAATATATATATATATACCATATATATATATATATATATATATATTATATATACGTACAAATGGGGAAAAACTGGTTTCGGTGGGTAAAACTGGTAAGTTTAGAAAATGTGCTATATTTTCATAATGACAACCGTTATGAAATTGGGGAAAGGTTTTTTTTTGGTAGATAAAAGACTATATTTTAATATTATTTCAAAATTAAATCCAATAAATTACAACTATAGTTCAAAAAAATTTCCCCCATTTTAAAAATATTTTTTTTGAAAAATTGCAAAAAAATGCTAAGGTCTGCACATCTCTAAGACTGAAGAGATCATCATTTCGCATTAACAGCATATAGAAAGTTGTAAAATTAAAGAGTTTCCATGTATGTAATTGCATTTAAGTGTATTATTCTTTTAAGTTATTAAGTGAACTTTTTGGGTAAATTGGTAACTAAATTTTTCAGTTATAAATATTTTTTTTTTTTAGTTTTTCATAATATTTCCTTTATTATATCATATAAGTATAATTAAATATTATTTCTTTTGTGAATTATATATTTATATTTTGATAAAAGTTAATGTCATAAAAAAATAGGCCAAACTTTACATTATAGTATGCCAATATCTCGAGAACTAGATAACTTAAGGAAAACAATTAAATATGTTGGAATCAGCGTAATAAAACTGTATTACTGGAATGTTTGTTAAAAATACATAATAATAATAATAATAATAATTTTTTTTTATTTATTTAATTTTTTATTTTTTTCTATTTTTTACAACATTCCACGAATAAGCTTTGTACGCTGATTCTAAATATGCTATTGGTTTTCTTGTAAGTTTCGTAGTTCTCGAAAAATCGGCGTACAGTAATGTAAGATTTACCGAAAAATATTGATGCTCAGCTAATGCAGTAAAGTTTAAGTTTTACAAAAATTTTTTTTTAATCTACCAATATTTTTTTTTTAACACGTTTAATACTTGTATTGCTTATTTTAATTAATTAAATTAGTAAGTCACAACGTACGAAATAAAAATTAAATTACCTTTTAAACCGACGCACCTACCAGTTTTTACCCCAAAAAAAATGGTTTCTTCCTAGACTCTTCTGAAGGGAATACTCAAAAATATTGAATTCTACACTTCTCATCTAAGCTCTTAATTTTATAACATTTAAGAAAGTTAAAATTGAGGAAAACAATCAAGTAATGGGTATAACTTCAAATTTTCATTTTTCATGACTTGACAAAAAAAAAAAAAGCCTAATTTTTACATTTTTTCCCCCATTTAAAATTATATATATATATATATTTATATATTATATAATATATATATATATATATATATATATATGTTTTATGGATTTGCAACAGGCGTATGTAGTGATGGGTAAATGCCTGGACACTTAAGAATTGGGCAAATGCCCTGGTCATTTATCTGGGCATTTGTCCAATTTGGGCATTTAAGAGGGCATATATACTTTTAATATATATATATATATATATATATATATTATAATATATATATATATTATATATATATATTATTATATATATATATATATATATATATTATATATATATATATATATTAATTATAATATACTATATAATTAATAATAAGGTTAAGAATGACAAACCGACACTCTCGCACTCTCTCCACACCCGCACTCACCCGGCCACTCGCGTCCCCTCTCACTCACGCACTCGCACCCAATGAATGTGAGGGGAGTTGTGGAGGGAACACTTTGAAAATCTGCATAACATTGGCAGTAATGAAGAGGTGATAGTGAATGTGTGTGGGTTTGATGGTGGCCAAGGAATAGTATTTTGGGCGATGAGGTATTATAAGTAATTAAGGTAATGGGTAAGAGTGGAGAAAGTTAAGAATTGTAAATCTGCAGGTATAGATGTAAATTACTGGTGAAATGAATCAAGAACGGAGACGAAATGGTTGATTGATTGTTATGAAGTTGTGTAACAAAATGTTTATGGAGGATATAGTTCGAGGATTAGAGGAGAGCAGTATAAGTACCCTTATATAAAGGGTAAAGGGGATAAGGTAAATGTAGGAATTATGGGGAATAATTATTGTGTTGTAGGGGAGATATTTGCTGGTATTTTTGGTCAAAAAAGTGTGTCGAGTGACTGAAGGACTGATTCTGAAGAACAAGGTGCATTTAAAGTGGTAGAGATGTGTAAATCAATCTTCCCATTGAAACAAATAATTGAGAATATAAGAGAATGAATAAATTGTATTTAGGTTTTTTATATTTGCAAACAGCGATAGGATTAATATGGGAGCTCTATGGCAGGTGTTAGGGATTGGTGTTGGTAGGTAGGCTTCTGGAATAGAATCCAAAGTAATGTGAATGAACGTAGTGAAGCGTGTGGTAAAAAAAATCGAGTACGTAAGAGTGATTGGATTAATATTTAATAGTGGAGTGGGCAGTTTATGTTATGTCATCATGGTTTATTCATCGACTATATGGATGAGGTTATAACAAAATTAGAGGTGAGGAGTGGCAGGAGATAGTGTTCGAATGATGGAGAATGGGAAGAAGTGGAGGGTGCTCTATTATAATGTGGATGATTTGGTTTTTGTGTGGCGGATCTGAAGAGAGTTTGAGAGGATTGGTAAAGAGATTTGCAGGGTGTGTAAAAGGAGTTGAAAAATAACGTAGTATAAGAGTAAGGTTATGGTGTGACAGTGAGGACAGTCCTCAGTGTGAAGTTATGTTAGATGGTGAGCAGCTGGAACAAGTCTCTGAGTTTAAATATTTAGGATATATGTTGGATGAAAAGGGAACGCTGATGAAAAGCGGTAGTGGGAAGTGTGATTGGCAGGAATTTGCTGGTGGAATTAAGTTGTTGGTGGATAAAGGGATAATCTTTCGTGTGCTAAGTTTTACATGAGGGTATGTTGTTACCTGTGTTAATGTATAGTAGTGAGACTATGGTCTGGAATAAGAAGTATAGATCTAAAGTAAGTGTTCAGATGGACAATCTTAGGGACTTGTTAGATGTCAGAAAATTGATGAAATGAAGGAATGAATGTATTAAAGAGCTGTGGGGTATGAAGAAAGGGGTAAATGAGAGAATAAAGGAAAGTACGTTGAGATGGTTTGGTCATGTGGAAAGGATGGATGATCGTGAGTTAGTTAAGCAGATGTATAGTGGTGAGTGTGCTGGGAATCAACCGGCTGAGAGACCGAAGAAAAGTGGACTGTCAGTAAAGGAATGCCTGGAGGAGAGAAATGTGAGTTTGGCAGAGGCGAGAAGGTGCATAATAGGAGTGAATGGCGGGGTTTTGTGAGGGGGTATGGTTGTGGCCCACCTGGGTCAAGGGATGAACCCTACACTGGCTTGCAATAAATTCTTCATCAGCCTTATGTGGGAAACCTTATCAAAAGTTTTGCTAAAGTCTTGATAATATATATATTTAGAGTTTAGCAAAGCTTTTTATAAGGTTTCCCTCATGCAGCTGATGAAGAATTTATTGCGTGGAGTGGTACATGGTTGGATTAAAGAGTGGTTGTGGAATAGAAAACAGTGTGTACAACTAAATGGCAATAAGTCATCATGGGAAATAGTGAAAGAGTGGTGTCCCACAGGTTTCAGTGCTGGGCCACCTATTGTTCCATCATTATTATAAAATGATACTAAGGCCAAGGACTTAAATTTAAGGTTTGTAAGTTTTGCCCGA
The DNA here is from genome assembly GCA_015478945.1 of Trachelipus rathkii. NCBI lineage: Eukaryota > Metazoa > Arthropoda > Malacostraca > Isopoda > Trachelipodidae > Trachelipus > Trachelipus rathkii. Next base: position 21,843 of record JABUQX010055160.1, read on the forward strand.
TGAATACCAAAGGGGCTACTTGTTATTAATAGTGAAGGACTGTATAAAATTCAGAATGAATCTTGCTAACTTCTTGGTGGGCAGACTAAGTGGCAAATGATTTTAATAGTAAAAGTGTAGGGTTCTTCACCTAGGTTTTCAAATAAAAGTTTTAACTGCGATAACCTGAAGGGGAATGCTTGAAGTCTGTGTGTAATTATCAAGCAGTTAATTTGAAAATAGCTGAATCAGTGTTTGAAAGCAAGTAATAAAGCTAATAAGACCTGGGCATAATAAATCGTAATGTTGTTTACAAGAGCAAGGAGGTTATAAGGTAAACTTTATAATAGCTAATGTTTAGGCATTTATTAGAGTTTGGTCACTAGTTTGGAACGCCTTTATATTTGAAGAAAGAATTCAGTATGGCTAGAGAGAGTGAAATGAAAAGCAACAGGTGTAATTTCTCTGGGTTTGAGTGTAAAATATATGAGGAGAGGCTGAAGGAGTTAAGGATGTTTTCTGTAGAAGGCAATTTCTCAGAGGGGACATGATACAGTCTACAAAATATTACATCTATTGATAATACGGGACAGATAAATTCTTCATAGTAGAGCACAAACGGGAGACCAGGGGCATAGTAAGAAAATTATGAAGAAAGCATGCCATCTTGATATAAGAAAGCATTCATTCAGGTAATAAGATTGTTAAATTTTGGAATGATTTGCCACAGAGGTTGTTGAGTGCGACTCGATTGCAATATTTAAAAGAAAGGATTGGATAGGTATATGGATGGTTTTGGTATCATATATAGCTAGTATATTTTTGACTAAACAAATTGGCAGGTTTTTTAGTTACAGTAGTTTATAAGGTTAAACTGTATGTTACTATAAAGTTATAAGGTTAAACTGCATGTTGCTATAAAGTTATTAAAGGTTTGTAGTGTGGTTGGTGCGTACTTAAGCTATAGTTTTTTTTTTTGTTTAGTTGTAGACTTTGTGTAAAATATGTAAGTTATTGACAGCCTAGTTGCTTGTGGATTTGCATGAAGCAATAGTTATAGACTTTGCGTATACATGGCAAGTTATTGAAAAGCCCTAGGGTGCTTTGTGGATTTGCATAAGCATGTTGTTTGCTGATTGGTTCTGTTGGCTTGACTTAGGAACTCCGACTCTATGTGCCGTAACTAAGCTAATTACTTGTCTTTTGTTATTTCGAATTTTTGATTGAGATGCAATAGTGAGGGTCCTGTTCGCGGTCCCTTGAAGCTCTAGGGTGGATTTTCCTGACGCAACAAGTTCTCACTAAAAGGTATAAGGGGGAGGTAAGGCTGGGCCTTTCTTTTCGACTTGCGTCTATTCTTCTACTACTTTTGTTGGTGCATGTGACGCACCTTCCCCAGTCTTGGGGAGAGAAGGTGAGTGATGATGGTGGTGGTGATGATGATATATAAAAACAAATGCAATACATAAATACAAATGTGAAAAATTTCAAATTCATTTTGAATGTTTTTTTTTCAAATGCTTTCTCAATAATCCATCCTTTTCTGATAATTTTATAATGCCCAGTTTTGGGGCGGGCCATTTTTGAAATGGGCAATGCCTGGACAAATGCATTTTATAAGATGCTGCCCATGGGCAATTTGCCCAACGTCATCACTATATATATATATTTATATATATATATAATATTATTATATATATTATATATATATATATAGACTATGGAAATATATTATATTATATAATATATATATAAATATTGTGTTACTCTATATAATAGTAGTTTAACAACAAATAATTTTGTTACACCCTTGAGATGATTTTTTGTCAATTGTTATTTTTCACTCGTGTCTGCTAGAGCATTTTTCGGAATTTAAACTGGACACTTTTAAGTAGTTTTATTAAACATAGTTATATTTGGACGTTAAAAATCTTACAACTAAATTAAAACATCATTTTAGTATGAATGGTGTATTTGCCGAAGTTGTCTGAGCTTGTTGGCTTCGAGGTTCATGAAAAAAATGAACTACTGGCCATGGCACAAGAGTAACATTTTATCGTAACAGAGAAGCAGAGCTGCGGAGGCTCTTCCAGTCAGATGGTAACCTTGTGTATTGCAGTGAAGTTGCAGGCCTACTACTCGCTATGGGACTCCCAGCATATGATGCAGGTGAGTGGCGACTGTTTAGTTGACACTTCCAAGAGCAGTTTAAAGTGTGTGTTGGTTACCAATGGAACAGTATCTTGTTCAGTAAAGGAGTATCTCGTACGGAGATGAAGAGGAGTATCAAAAATCAAGATAGTTTGGGAGGTTACATATCGGTACATGGATGGTAATATGCGTCGACCTCAAAAGGTAAACATTTTGCTCGTCAGCAAGCAGGTTTCACCAAATATCCTTGCTTCCTGTGCTATTGGACAGCCGGGCGGCAAGAATCACTGCCCCAAAGAGAATGGCCACCGAGGAAACCTTGACGCAGGTGACAGGAACATCGTAGTGAACCACTTGTACAGAGAGAAAACATCATCTTAGCTCCACTACACATAAAACTTGTTTGTGATGAAACAATTTGTGAAGCCCTGGACCATGATGGTGAAGGCTTCCGCTATATATGCTACGTTTCCTGGTCTGAGTGACGAGAAAGAAAAAGCTGGGATATTTGAATGCCCACAAATACGGACACTCCTCCGGGATGCTGCCTTTGCTACAACAATGATGTGTTAGAGGCAAGAGCGTGGAATGCGTTTTCAGATGTAGCACAGAATTTTCTGGGGAACAGGAAAGCCGAGAACATTGTACAGTACAGGAAATGCTAGACAGTTTTCATTCTCTGGATGTAGAATGAGTATAAAGTTTCACTACTTACATTCTCACCTAAGAAAATTTCCGGATAACCTAGGCGATGTTAGTGATGAGCAGGTGAACGCTTCCATCAAGATCTAAAGTTCATGGAAGGACGCTACCAGGGCAAGTGGGATATCAATATGATGGCGCCGACTATTGTTGGAGCTTTATGAGGGATATTCCAGACGCGTAATGCCAGTAGATCGTTACAGAGAAAAGTTCTTACCATCGTAGGTATGTTTACATTAACTAAACGCATTCCTTCTATTACATTCATGGTTGTCCCATATTACTCTTTTATTCATAGTTGTATTATATGTTTAACATACATCTATCAAAGACATGTATCATATCGTTGCGATTTTGTTTCTCTCCTTCATATATATATATATATGATATTATTAATAATATATATATATATATACTATATATTATATATTATATATATATTATATATTATCTATATACTAATATATTATATATATTATATATATATTATATATATTATACTTATATATACGGTATATAATATAATATATGTATATATTAATATTTATATATATATATATATATAATATAATATTATATTATATATATATTAATATATATATATATATATATATATATTATATATATTATTATTAATATATATCTATATTATATTATCCACATAATTGTGATAGAACCTCTTGAAAAAGGTAAAATCATAAAATTTTACAATCTGTGTTACACACAAAATCTCACAAATGCGATGTGATATGCAAAACCAGATTAACATTTTTGGTAATCAGCCACATAATATATAATTGTGAACGTCAAGAATTGTTCATGTTTACCAGTGTTATATAAAAGTAATAAAAAAGTAAATATTTCTTACCTATAGCAAACATTCACAGTTTAAAAATAATGAAAGGAAAATTGAAAAGTTTTTCGTAGTTAAAGATATTTAACTAAACTTCATTTGAATAAGCTCTATGGTTAACATTAATTAGCAGTTCTCCATTTTCAGGGATAACCTATTTCTTTGTGGCTTCATAAATATTTCCTCTGGTTCTAAATATTCTTCACTTTCGACTGATGACGGTGAAGTTAAAGGTATTTTATGCTAGTTTTCGTAAATGATGAAATATTTCACTGTTTTTTCCAGCATTGAAGGGAATATATTGTCTTCACTGGTCAAAGTAGCAAACTTATAATATTTTGTTTATTTCTTGATGTAATTCCGTATGTAGCCTTTACTTTTATGTACAATATCACATCGTCAGAAGAATGGGGACTTTCTTTTTTTTTCTCTCACTTTCCTTTTTCTGTTATGACGAATTTATGCCAAATTTTATATATAAAACAATCCCATTAACAGAAGTGAATATGGAAAACTTCAACTTACTTTCCCCACTGAAGTGAATCATCGTCAGCAGAAGAGTCAGGAGCTAAATTTATGCATTTCTTTTCCATGCCTCAACGACCATTTTTTTACGGATTCATCTGATTCATGTTGAAACATTAGCTTGAATGCAGATCTAAGCAAGTAGCTACACACAAAGATTTTATCACTAGAAACTTAGAGTCTTTTTTTCTACTGATTTCTTAAGCTCTTAACGAGTGTAATTATTCCACAAAGCTTTTGTCTTTAATTGCCTTATTTTTTAAAATTAGATTTATTGCTAAAATGGAGGGATGACTTGGGCGACTGTTACTTCACTTTAATGCTTTGTTTTAGTGATGTTTGTCAATGGTCAAGTAAATGGAAATAATTTTGCCACTGAAAATCAAGTCAATCATTTTTGGATTGCATTCAGCAGCGTATATGGATAGGGGGAACTTTTTGTTCAAACAAATCTTTTAAGCATATCAAAAGTTCTGTTCCAGCGTGTAGAACGTCTTCTGGAATTAATTTATGCTGTTTGAAATTCAGCTGAATCTGTAAAGTTTTAAGCTTGGCAGCTGCGTTGCTGAATGGTGAAATGAGAGGATATGCTTCTGCAAGTAATAAATATCTTTAAGCAAGGACTTCTTGACTAACATTGAATCGTTATATTGCATAGAAGCATACATGTGAATAAAACATGAAATTGGATAGCAAGCCACACTCCTTATCCAGTTACAATGTTTGGTCCTTATCCCATATCCTAAATGAATTTATATTTTTAGAATTTGAAAAATGTCAAAAGCCCTTATAGGATCTGACAAAATGACAAAGATTTTCGCCATATTGGCACAAAATTTGGCTTATATTTTTATTTTTTGGAAAATAAGTTTCTAAAAATTTCAATTTTAAATTGAAATAATTTTTTCCCTTTGTTGACGTAATTTATTGTTTATTAAAGCTCATTATTCGGCGAATAGTTTAGGAAAAGCGAATCGGAATTTGCGTTATTTTGGCCGAATAGGGAATGACAAATACTTACCGAAAATATTCGGCACTCCCTAATATATATATATATATATAATATATATAATATTTTACTATATATATATATATATACTATGTATATATATTATATATATATATAAACGTATATATATATATAATATATATATATTAGGGATGTGCGAAAGTATTGGTATTGGCCAATTTGGCCCAAAATACGAATATTCGGTAATATCGCTTTTTTGCCGAACTATTCGGGCCGAATAGCTTTATGAACAATAAATTACGTCAACATAAGGGAAGTTATTTCAATTTAAAATTGATAATTTTTTAGAAACCTTATTTTCCAAAAAAAAAATAAAATAATAAGCCAAATATTGTAACCATATGGCGAAATCTTTGTACATTTGTCCAGCATTCATAAGGCCTTTGACATTTTTTCAATATTCTAAAAAAGAGAATTCATTTAGTATACGGGATAATGGACCAAAAAGGGAGCTGGTATAAGGGAGAGTGGCTTGCTATTTATTTCATGTTTTTTTTCACATGTTGCAACTATGATTCCCGATTCAATATTATGTCAGAAGTCTGTTAAAGATATTTTATTTACTTCAAGAAGCATCCTCTCATTTTTCACCATTCAGCAACAGCAGCTGCAAAGCTCAAAACTTTACAGATGCAGCTGAATGCCAAACAGCATAAATTAAATTCAAGACGTTTCAACACGCTGGAACAGAACTTATGATATGCTTTAAAAGATTGTTTGAAGCAAAAAGTTCCCCTATCATTGCTGATGAATCAGAAAATGATTGACTGATTTTCAGTGGCAAAATTATTCCATTTTACTTGAGCCATTTGACAGCAACATCACTAAGACAAGCATTAAACGTGAAGTAAGTCGTCAAGTGATCCTTCCATTTTAGCAATAAATTTATTTCAATAAGGAATTAAAATCAAAAGCTTCAGTGGAACAATTACACTCGTTGAAGAGCTTAGAAATCAGTAGAAAAAACGCGTGTTCTAAGTGTTTCTTACTTATGATAATCTTTGGTGTAGCTACTGACTTAGATCTGCGATTCAAGTTAGGAATTTTATCACATGATAATGAATCAGTAAAAATTTTCGTTGAGACTGGAAAAGGAAATGCATGACAATTTGCTCCTATCTCTTCTTGCTGATCGATGATTTCACGTAAGATGGGAAAGTGAAGCTGAGGTTCATTTCACTTCTATTAATGATTGTTTTAATAGAAATTGTGCATCAAATCGCGCATACAGAAAAGAAGTGATAGTGAAAAAAGAAGTCCCATTCTTCTGACGATGTTGAATTATTGTACATAAAAAAATATTACATCAAGAAATGACAATATATAGTTTGCAGCTTTGACCAGTGCAAGACATGAATAGTTCCCTTCAAGATTGTGGACAAACACTGGAAATAGTTTTAATGAATTGAAAACTAGCAATAAAATACTTTCAGCTCCACCCGTCATCAGTCGAAAGTGAAAGATATTTAGAACCGGAGGAAATATTTATGAAGCCAAAGAAATAGGTTATCCCCTGAATGGAGAACTGCTAATGTTGTCATTTTAAACTTAGAGCTTATTCAAATGAGGTTTAGTTTAATTTCTTTAACTACGAAACTTTTTCAATTATTAAGTTAATTTTTGTTAATATGTGAATGGTTTGCAATAGGTAAGAGATAGTTATTTACTTTTTGTTTTATTACTTTTGATATATAACTTAGAGAATAATACATTTTCTACACTTCGCAATTGATTAGTTGATGTGTGAATTCCAATAAATGTAATCGGTTTTTGCATGATAACATCGCATTTGTGAGATATTGTGTTAACACAGATTTGTAAAATTTTATGATTTTACCTTTTTCAAGAGGGTCTATCAATTATTGTTGGAATATAATATTATATATATATATATATATATATATGTTATATATATAAATTATATATATTATATATATATATATATTATATATATTATATATATATATTATATATATATATATATATATATATATATATATATATATATACTTGGATATATGAAGGGAGAGAAACAATCGCAATGATATGATACATTGTCTTTTGGATGAGAGTATAGGTTGTGAACAGTGATAATAGCAACTATGATGATGAGAGTAATTGGGACAACAAGTGAATGTAATAGAAGGAATGGGTTTAGTTAATGTTAACATACCTACGATTGTAGTAACTTTCTCTTCATAGACGATCTACTATGCATAGCGTCTGGAAACCCTCATCAAGCTCCAACAAAAGTCGGCCATCATATTGATACCCCACTTGCCCTGTTAACGTCCTTCCATGAACTTCAGATCTTAATGGAAGCGTTCACCCTGCTCATCAATAACATCGCCTAGGTTATCCGGAAATTTTCTTAGGTGAGGATGTAGTGTGCAACCTTATACTAATTCTACATAATGAGAATTAAAGTGTCTACCAGTTCTGTACAATGTAGTGTGTTCTCGGCTTCCTGTTCCAAAAATTCTGTGCTACATAATGAAAACAGCATTCACGCTCTTTGCCTTAACACCAGTCCTTGTTGTAGCAAGGCAGCATCACGGAGAAGTGTTCGTATTTGTGGGCCATCAAATATCCCAGCTTCTTTTTTCTCGTCACTCAGACCAGGAACGTTGAGCATATAGCGGAAGCATTCACCATCCTGGTCCAGGGCCTTCACAAATTGTTTCATCAACCAAGTTTTATGTTGTGTGGAGGGTAAGCCTGATGTTTTCTCTCAGATACAAGGTGGTTCACGACGATGTTCCTGTCACCCGGCGTCAAGGTTTCCATCGGTGGCCATTCTCTTTTGGTCCAGTTGACACTTCGTGCTGTTGCTTGTCATCTCGCCTAGCGGTTGCTCGTGGTGCATATAGGCGTAAAGGTAATTGTGGCACTGGGTGAGATTGTTTATGTTGGTGAAACCTCTTGCCTGACTGGCAAAATGTTTACCATTTGAGGTCGACGCATATTTACGATCCATGTACCTGATATTGTAGCTTCTCCAAACTGTCTTGATTTTTTGCATACTCCTCTCTCATCCGTAGCGAGTACCCTACTGGAACCGAGGAATACCTGTTGCCGTTGTGTAACAACACTTTAAACTGCTCTTGGAATTGTCAATAAACAGTCGCCACTCACCTGAATCGTATGCTGGGAGTCCAATAGCGAGTAGTAGGCCTGCAACTTCACTTGCATACATACAAGGTTACCATTCTGACTGGAAGAGCTTTCGCAGCTTCTGCTTCCCTGTACGTAATGTTACTCTTAGGCATGGTACAGTTAGTCATTTTTTATGGCAACCTCGGAGCTAAACATGTCGACAACTTCGGCAAATACAATCTCATACAAGATCGTTCATTCACCCTGGCTGAACAATGATCGGACTCATTCCGACACTGTATTTCAGAATGGATGATAACATCTCCAGGTCTTGGCATCCATTACATGTAACGTATAAATTAATCACATGCTTCCCGAATATGACGCAGTAAAACTTGCTGCTACTGTTAAGATATATGCCGGAAGGTAACGTCTATACAGCCTACGTTATGCGACCATGAATATTTTGATATTCCTGGGGAATTTGCAAAAATATGGGATCACATGAATGGACAGAAACGGGATGTGAATAAGCAAATCCGAGAATATATTGGAATCGCACCGAGGTCCGAATTTACTATATATCTGCTACAAAAGTCCATCGAAGAAAAATTTCACGCTTTTTTTGTTGACCAGTGTATAGTTTTCTTTATTTTTTCCCTAAATGGATGACGATCTTTGTAAGTAACTATTGGCGCCGCGAATAGCAAGTGATATTCGGCGAATATTCGTATTTCGGCGAATACTTTTGAGCCGAATATTCGGTATTACGGTATCGGCCTTTTTCAACTACTTCGGCACAGTCCCCTTAATAATATATATATATACTATATATATATATATATTATATATAATATATATATATATATATTATATCTTATATATATATATTATTATTATATATATAATATAAATATATATTATATATATATATATATAATATATATAATATATATTTTTTATTTTACGATTGATGCAAAAAAGTCGACCATTCTGAAATCTTCAGGACACCCTCTAATATGTTATTGTCTTAAAAACATCTGTGCAAAATTTCACCTCAATTGATTAACTTTTAGAGTCTGCTACCCGCCATTAGAAGATTTAAAGGAATCGTTAGAATGTAGATCGTTTTACAAATTGTTACACATAACCTATATATACGTATTTATAAATTGTTTTTCAAAAGCTAAAAATATTCAAAGAAATAGAATAACAAACCAAAAGTTAGCAGATTCTATATAAATTTCGTGGATATTGGTATCTAAACGTTTTATCAGTTCTACTTAATAAATTCGAAATAAAACCCTTACAGCTGTATTGAGTACGTCTTGATTGTGACGCAGTATCGTAGACATTAGTACCTTCGTCGCTGTGACTGTGTAGTAAGTGCATCTGTTTTTAAATATGAAAGGCGTATCCCTCGTTACAACGGATTATTTGGCTTATTTTCACATACTATTCTTGAAAATGACTCGCCTCCATCAATGCGGGAAACAGGAATGGCATTGTTTATGAATAAAATTGAACAAAAACAAAGGTGGAAAATAGCGTCTGTCTACTGCCGTAGACGTATGGCAGTGTGGGAAAAAGCAGGCATTCCAACAGTGTTGAAAAATGCCATGTCGTTGAAAAAATAAAGAAACTTTACAATGAATGGGGAAAACATAAAATAGAAAGAAATAATAAGAAGAAACAGTATGTGGTCTGGTTCAGAAACAAGGAGAGATGGAAAAAAGGTCTTGGTTAGAAACAAGAGAGATGGAAAAATGCAAATGCTCTTGACATGATACAGATAGACCAAGATAGTGCGTTTTTGATGCTCCAACGGGAAAAAAGACAAGACAAAATGGTTGGAGTGGATAAAATGTTATTACGGAAAGAAAAGATTGCCAGAGAGAGGGAGTCATTGCTTGTTACAAAAAGAGAAAGAGGGAAGCAGCAACGTTTGATATAGCTGCGTTGTCAAGTTCAAGCACATCAGGGTCGAATAACAATAGTTCATCATCAGATGAAGAATATGTGTTAGAACCTCATCAGCCATCAACGTCGAGAGGAACGAAATCAAAGCCAAAACGAGTGAAACTTATGGACACATCCATGCTTGCAGCTCTTGATGCTACCAAAATAAGTGACAGATCTGCTTCACAAAACTTGATCCCAGCAGTAGAAGCTCTTGGTCACAACTGTGAAAAATATAGCATCAGCTATTCATCAGTAAGACCAGCAAGACAACAAAACAGGAAGAAAATGGCAGAAAACTTGCTGAAGGATTTCAAAACAAATTGTCCCTTCAAATACATTGGGATGGCAAATTAATGGAAGATATTACCGGTCATGAAAATATCGAACGACTGCCAGTCCTAATTTCTGGACTAGGTGTCGATAAGCTTCTTGACGTTCGGAAGCTTATCCGTGGACAAGTAAACATTATTGACAGATGCTGTGATCATTAGTATTGAGCAATGGGAATATGATTAAGCAAGTCAAGGTGCTGTCTTTGACACATCCAGCCAACCTGGTAATAGAGTGGTGCCTGTTGTGTCTTACTAGAACCAAAGAATGGAGGTAAACATGCTGTGGCTACCTTGTCGCCATCACAATTTTAGAATTACATTGGAGCAGCTGTTTTGTCTTCGTTGGCTCTTCCTCTGGACTGACATTAATGCTTTTTGTAAGAGATTTAAAATCGGCTGGGTGAAAATATTGATACGGACAAAGTACAACAGCCGCAGAGTTACCATGTCAATCAAAGAGAAAAGTATACAGAAAGTGGTGATAATCGTTACATTTTGTTGAAGCGAGCTTCAGAACCACCTCGTAATGATTACTAAGGAATTTCTTCGAGCTGACAATTGATTTCCTTTGGTAACACTCGCATCAGATCAGATTTAATATTCCTTGGTAATACTCCGACATCAGGGCACGTTGGATGTCTAAGGCAGTTTACTGTATTAAAATATGGATTTTTTAAGAATCAGTTTAAGCTGACTCCAAGAGAAGAAAGAGGACTGCGTGATATTATTTCCTGTTTTTTAACAACAATGAGTATATTAGATCGTGGTTCACGGCATCCATAGCCATCAGTGCTCCACGTTTGGATTTGGATCTTCTACAAAGGCTGCAAAAGTACAAGGAAAAAGATGATACCATTGCAAGTGCTGCTCTTAATAAGGTTTTTAGGCATTTTTGGTACCTCTCTGAGGACTTGTTGCTCATGCATTTTTTGATTCAGAGGTTTTGCTTGACAAAAAACAAAATGAGGCATGCTCTAAAGAAACAAGGAGATTCCAGACCGGAAAAAAGAGCAACCATAAATCCTGAATCAGTATCCCAAAAACAATTGCAGGATTTCGTTACAGCCAACACAAAACGATTCTTTGACATACTATCATTGCCTCACACATTTCTAGACAAAGATGCTACAGAGTGGAATGATGACGAGCTATATGAAAGCAATAGAAATCGTAAGAGAGCTAAAGTTGTAAATGATACTGCAGAGCGGGGGTGTGCGGCTAATCAAAGATACACAAACTGATTACAGAATGATGAAGAAGGCAGAACAGTAGCAATCTCTACAATAGTTAATACATCATTACAGGAAAATAAATATTGCAACAAAACAGAAAACTAATACTCTTACATTATAGGAAAGTAATATATAGATAACAGATTAAACAGTATGTGGATACTGATATGCCCATGGGGGAAACTTTTAAAAAAAAGTTAACGCGCTATACGCTGTACCTCAATGGGTAGTGTGGGAATCAGCGAACAATATATTTCGAACCTTGGTAGCAACCTCTAAGGTTTATTCAATCACCCTAAAATTTTGTACACCCAATGGTTGTTTTTACAATAAAAACAAAATTTGGCGGTGTGCCGTTGTTGAATAACTAAAAAAAAAATTTTATCCCTCATTTTGGCATCAGTAGCCTGAATTATTATATATAAGGATAACTACAAATGAATGTTTAACAAAGTTGGGAAAATTCAAAATATTAAAATTTTAAAATGAAAACAAATACAATTATGAAAAATGTTCAAATCTTTCGCATCACCC
>JABUQX010055161.1:7500-22500 GCA_015478945.1 Trachelipus rathkii
ATATATATATATATATATATATATATATATATATATATATATATATATATATATATATATATATATATATATATATATATATATATATATATATATTGGATATATGAAGGGAGAGAAACAAATCGCAATGATATGATACATGTCTTTGATAGATATATGTTAAACATATAATACAACTATGAATAAAGAGTAATATGGGACAACAATGAATGTAATAGAAGGAATGGGTTTAGTTAATGTAAACATACCTACGATGGTAGTAACTTTCTCTTCGTAGACGATCTACTGTGCATAGCGTCTGGAATATCCCTCATCAAGCTCCAACAATAGTCGGCCATCATATTGATATCCCACTTGTCCTGGTAACGTCCTTCCATGAACTTTAGATCTTGATGGAAGCGTTCACCCTGCTCATCACTAACATCGCCTAGGTTATCCGGAAATTTTCTTAGGTGAGAATGTAAGTAGTGCAACTTTATACTCATTCTACATCCATGAGAATGAAAACTGTCTAGCAGTTCCTGTACAATGTTAGTGGTTCTCGGCTTTCCTGTTCCCCAGAAAATTCTGTGCTACATCTGAAAAAGCATTCCACGCTCTTGCCTCTAACACAGTCATTGTTGTAGCAAAGGCAGCATCACGGAGGAGTGTCCGTATTTGTGGGCCATCAAATATTCCAGCTTTTTCTTCTCGTCACTCAGACCAGGAAACGTTGAGCATATATAGCGGAAGCATTCACTATCATGGTCCAGGGCCTTCACAAATTGTTTCATCAAACCAAGTTTTATGTGTAGTGGAGGTAAGATGATGTTTTCTCTCTGTACAAGTAGTTCACGTACGATGTTCCTGTCACCTGGCGTCAAGGTTTCCTTCGGTGGCCATTCTCTTTTGGTCCAGTGATCCTTTGCCGCCCGGCTGTCCCAATAGCACAGGAAGCAGGTATATTTGGTGAAACCTGCTTGCTGACCGAGCAAAATGTTTACCATTTTGAGGTCAACGCATATTTACCATCCATGTACCTGATATTGTAGCCTCTCCAAACTGTCTTGATTTTTGCATACTCCTCTCTCATCCGTACCGAGTACCCTACTGGAACCGAAGCATACCTGTTGCCGTTGTGTAACAACACACACTTTAAACTGCTCTTGGAAGTGTCAATAAACAGTCGCCACTCACCTGCATCGTATGCTGGGAGTCCCATAGCGAGTAGTAGGCCTGCAACTTCACTGCAATACACAAGGTTACCATCTGACTGGAAGAGCCTCCGCAGCTCTGCTTCTCTGTTACGATAAAATGTTACTCTTGTGCCATGGTCCAGTAGTCATTTTTCATGCAACCTCGAAGCCAACAGCTCAGAACAACTTCGGCAAATACAACTCTCATACAAGATCGTTCAGTTCACCCTGGGTGAACAATGACGGACCATCCGACTGTATTTCAGATGGATGATAGACATCATCCAGGTCATTGGCATCCATACATGTAGACGTACTAAAGTTACCACATGCTTTCCCGAATATCGACCGCAGTAAACTTGCTGCTACTGTAGATATATGCGGAAGGTAACGTCTATACAGCCTACGTAGTGCGCACATGAATTTTGTCATTCCTAGGGAATATGCAAAAATAGGGATCCATGATTGCACGAAAACGGGATGTGATACAGCAAATCCGAGAATATATATGGAATCAGCACCTCCGAATTACTATATATCTGCTACAAAAGTCCATCCAAGAAAAATTTCACCTTTTTTGTTGACCAGTGTAAGTTTTCTTTATTTTTCCCTAAATGGATGACCGAACTTTGAAATAACTATTCGGCCGAATAGCAAAGTGATTATTCGGCCGAATATTCGGTATTCGGCCGAATACTTTTAGCCGAATATTCGGTATTCGGTATTCGGCTTTTTCACTATTCGGCACATCCCTAATATATATATATATATATATATATATATAATATATATATATATATATTATATATATATATATATATATATATATATATATATATATATATATATATATATATATATATATATATATATATATATATATATATATATATTATATATATATATATATATATATATATATATATATATATATATATATATATATATATATATATATATATATATATATATATATATATATATATATATATATATATATATATATATATATATATATATATATATATATATATATATATATATATATATATATATATATATATATAGGAAGATTTGCTAAATTGGTGGCTTCTTTTATGAGCAAGCACCCTATATAAGAGGATGGTAATTTAGAAATCCATATTTGAAATGATGTTTTTATTCAACATAAGTAATAAAGATATTCAATGAAAGTAAAGTAACAAAAGTCCCTTCTGTTGAGATACTCTCTCTTCGTAGGCGAATTGGTAGTCACAGCCTTTCCAGCGCGTTTTCCACCCTTGCCTCTGACTCTTCGTTTTAGCGAAAATTTGTGATCGAAATTCAGAGTCGCAGCCCTTTCCTTGAAATTTACCTCTCTTGCCGGGAGGATTTCTGGAGAGAGTATCTTGAGTGAGATTTTCTTCTGATTCTGACGGGTTTATATATTATTTCATTTCGACTTATGCTAAAATTTTGCTCACGCAAATCTTAGCATAAGTATGAACATAAATTAAAATTTTTACAAAGTTATAATGGAGTGCTACATTACTTCCTGCGCTAAACACGGAGTGAGAAAGTATGTTATAATAATTATACAAGAAATAATAACTAAAATACATAAAGTTAAAGTACTTTCAAATGCAAGCATGTCTAATTATGTCCAAAGACATAAGTAGACATACAAACATTTGAAGGCAAAAATAGTATACATGAAATGTAAAGAATATTCAAATACGAGCATAACTGGTTACATCCGAAGATCTAAACATATATACAAATATTTGAATACATAAAAATACAATAATGTTATATACAGAAAATAAAAGGTGCATTCAAACACAAGCATATTTGGTTATATCCGTTAGATATAAACAAACATACAAACATTTAAATGTATAAAAGTACAAAAATGTTAATACATAATTCTTGATATGGAACAATTGAGTTTTCACAAGTTAAATAGGCCACATCGATCGAACCGTTGAATCCAATGAAAGGTCCAGTATAAGGCGTTTCTAATGTATCCATGATTTGATCAATGCGCACGTAAATAGTTTTCAAAGCTGTAATTACGAGAGAAACATTGCTTGACATATGTAGAGACGACGTTGCTTGAAATTTAGGTCCTTTATTTGAAAAATTTCTTCATACATAAAAGGGAGCGGTCACAGAACCATTTAGAATTCGAAAAGGAATCAGAGTTCGTAGTGGAATCCAAAAATGAATTTCTGCCCATAATCCAAACTTAAAATGATGAAAGAAATCCATACAGTAAAGGAAGTTACATATGTAGAGGCGAAGTTGCTTGAAATTTAGGTCTTTTATTTGAAAAATTTCTTCATACATAAAAGGGAGCGGTCACAGAACCATTTAGAATTCAAAAAGGAATCAGAGTTCGTAGTGGAATCCAAAAATGAGTTTCTGCCCATAATCCAAACTTGAATGATGAAAGAAATCCATGCCGAAAAGGAAGTTTGCTATGTCTAGCGATGAATCCTCGAACTGTTATAGTTGTGAAAAGGTGAAGACCATAATCCAAAATTAGAAATGAAAATTGAAGTCCAGTATCGATAATGTTCGTTTGCTTGAGTCATTTTCTCCGAGTGTTCTGATTGGGATTTTGTGTTATTGTAGTTTTTTCTTCATTTTGTTCGTTTTTCTTTGGTTATCAGAAGGCGTGATCGAAGTTCTGGGTGTTCTACTCCGGGTTCACCAATTATATAGGAAGGACTTGCTAGTTGGTGGCTTCTTTTAAGAGCAACCCCTATATAAGATGATGGTTATTTAAAGATCCATATTTGAAATGATGTTTTTATTCAACATAAGTAGAGATATTCAATAAAAGTAAAGAAGTAATAAAAGTCCCTTCTGTTGAGATACTCTCTCTTCGTAGGCGAATTGGTAGTCACAGACTTTCCAGCGCGTTTACCACCCTTGCCTGACTCTTCTTTTTAGCGAAAATTTGTGATCGAAATTCGGAGTCGCAGCCCTTCCTTGAAATTTACCTCTCTTGCCGAAAGCTGCGTTTTTAAGTTTGGAGGAGTTCTGGAGAGAGTATCTTGAGTGAGATTTATTTCTTCTGATTCTTCTTATTGTTAATTTAATCTGACTGAAGAGTATCTCAACAGGACGGGTTTATATATTATTTCATTTCGACTTATGCTAAAATTTTGCTCACGCAAATCTTAGCATAAGTACGAACATAAATTAAAATTTTTACAAAGTTATAATGGAGTGCTACATATATATATATATATATATATATATATATATATATATATATATATATATATATATATATATATATATATATATATATATATATATATATATATATATATATATATATTTTTTTTTTTTTTTTTTTTTTTTTTTTTTTTTTTTTTTTTTTACATTTGATACCACCACTCACGGGCAATGCCCTTTTCAAAAGAGGGGCAAAAATAAATAAATAAATAAATAAATAAATAAAAAAAAAATTACATAAAGAAAAATAAAAATTAAAATAAATGAAAAGTAAACCCACCCTGACCCTTGCCTAACGCAATTCCCTCAGGTGGGCGCAGACGCGGGACTTAAATAGAGGAAGATTAAACATTGCGGGGAAAATAAAAGAAGGCAAGGAGTTCCACAAAATAGATGTGGCTGGAAAGAAGGAGGTACCATAACGAGTGATCCTTGAGTCTCCAATATTCACACAATTTTCATGTGAGAACAAGGCACCTCTTGTGTTACGAGGGCGACGCAGTGGTGGAGGAATGCGAGAGGTCAATTCTCGCGAGCACCTGCCGTTGTAATACCTATAGAAAAGAGATAAGGCACCTACGTCACGACGCAGAGAAAGAGGGTCAAGGGAGTCAGAGAGTATGGGACAGTTTATAAGCCTCTTAGCCTTAGCTTCAACTCTATCCAAAAGGAGGGTGGAACCGATCCACCCCAAATGTGGGAACAGTATTCCATACAGGGGTGAATAAGACCTTTATATAACTGGAGTATCTGAGCAGAAGAAAAAAATTCACGCAATCTGAACAGAATTCCCAGCTTTTTTGAGGCCATTTTAGCAACCGATGTGATGTGAGGTCTCCAAGATAATTCACTATTTATGTTTAGTCCTAGAATGTTTATGTTGTTTACAGGTAAGACATTAGAGCCATCAAAAGGGATAGGAAAGTTGGGAGGTATTTTAGAGAGGGAGATATGAAGAAGTTGAGTTTTCAAGGAGTTGAACTTCACAAGATTACGGTTACCCCACTGAGAAATTCCGACCAAATCGGCAAGAATTGAATCGGAAAGCTGTAGACGAGAGGCAACTCTAGATACAAACGAGGGAGCACAATTGAAATGAGTGGAAGAATGGAGAGTTGAGTCATCGGCATAAGAGTGAACAGAGTTAGAAGTGCAGCTAAGAAGATCGTTGATGAAAAGTAGGAATAAAGTTGGAGATAAAACAGAACCCTGAGGAACACCACAATTAATAAGAAAGGAGGAAGAGGTTGCTCCATCAACAAGAGCTGAAATGGAACGATCTGAAAGAAAACTAGACAAGAGTAAGCAAAGCGAAGGAGGAAATCCAAAGGAAGGTAGCTTAGAGAGTAGCGACGCATGCCATACCCTGTCAAAAGCTTTAGATATGTCAAGTGCTACCACACAAGACTCCCCATGATCCTTAAGGGCAGAAGACCATAGATCAGTTAGATAGGAAAGGATATCACCAGTTGATCTCGAACGTCGAAAGCCATACTGACGATCTGAAAGAAGGGAATGAGATTCTATGTGATCGAGGAAATGAGAGTTAAGGAGAGTTTCAAAGACTTTAGATAGAATACAAGTTAAGGCAATAGGTCGATAGTTAGAAGGATCAGAGCGGCTACCTTTTTTGGGGATTGGCTGAATAAAAGCGCGCTTCCAGCATTGAGGAAAAGTATTAGTGTTAAGGCATAGGGAGTAGAGTTGAACGAGGACAGGCGCCAGCTCAGAAGCACACTCCTTCAAAACACGGGGAGAAATAAAATCCAGGCCACTGGCCTTCCGGACGTTCATGGATCTCAGTATCTCATGTACTCGATCATGAGTAATGACAGGTAGAGACATTGGACACCTGAGAGGGGATGGAGCAGGAGGAGGGGAGCCGGAATCATCAAGGGTGGAATTAGATGAAAAAAGAAGACCAAAGAGATTAGCCTTTTCAGCAGGAGTGTTAGCAACAGAACCGTCAGAACGGATAAGAGGGGGAAAGGCAGATTTACAGAAGTTATTTGAGATGTTTTTGGCAAGAGGCCAGAAATTTTTATCAGAAGGAGAACCAAGAAGGGCATCACACTTCCTTTTAGTGTAAGAACGCTTGGCCAGTCGAATAATATCCCTGCATCGATTTCGAGCAGAGCGAAAATTAGTTAGAGTAATATATATTTATATATATATATATATATATATATATATATATATATATATATATATATATATATAGTAACTATATTAATATATATATATATATAAATATATATAAATATATATATACATATATATATATATATATATATATATATATATATATATATATATATATAAAAATAATAATAATAATAATAATAATAATAATAATAATAATAATAATAATAATAATAATAATAATAATAATAATAATTAATAATAATAATAATAATAATAATAATAATAATAATAATAATAATAATAATAATAATAATAATAATAATAATAATAATAATAATAATAATAATAATAATAATAATAATAATAATAATAATAATAATAATAATAATAATAATAATAATAATAAAATAATAATAATAATAATAATAATTTATTTACAAACTTTAAGAATCCTATCTTGCTTTCCCTCGCTACTTTCCTTCTAAATCCATTAACGAAATAATAATTAGATAATAACACGGACGCTAAATTTCATAAAATTAAAAAAAAAAAAAATAAAAAAAAATAAAAAGCAATAAAAGAGCTCATTAATTTAATAGAACATGAAAATAGACCAAATTTAGTACTAAAATTCACATGTCTAAACAATTATGAGTTTATGAACTTTTGGTTTTAATTAAACAAATTATTCTGCAAAAGAACGTGATAATGAACTATCGTATGTTTAAATGTGTATTCCTTGTGATAAACTTGCAAAGTATGAGTAGAACTACAACAGGGTATTATTTATTTTAATTTTAGTTTGATATTAATGTATATATATATATATATATATATATATATATATATATATTTTTAGCCAAAGAGCATATATATATATATATAGTATATATATATATATATATATATATATATATATATATATATACTGTATATATATATATATATATATATATATATATATATATAGTTGTTATATATATATATATATATATATATATATATATATATATATATATATATATATATATATATATATATATATATATATATATATATATATATATATATATATATATATATATATATATATATATATATATATAAGGTGCCTTGTCAATAGAATATTTTAAAATATCTTAGTTTTATAATTTCTCAGCTACTTCTAGACAATAATTCGGCTTCAATTCATGCGTCAATATAAAATATGCTTTCCTTAGAGGTAAAAACTATTTGAGGCTTTCTTTAGTAGCTCTTCTGAAGTTTTCAGTCCTCTTCAATCTGTTTCCAATCCCTTCTCTTGCTCTTCTCGTTTCTTCCTTCCCAGCTGTTTTCAATGCGATCCAACTCCGACGGACAATTATATACCTATATATATATAATATTATTATAATATATATATTATATATATATATATATATATATATATTAGTGATGCTCGCAGATGTTATTTTCGCATCCGCGGATGCGGATGCGGCATGCGCGTGTTTGATTTTAACATCCGCAGATGCGGATGCGATGCGGATGCGGATGTTAATATATAATATATATTATATATATATATATATATATATATATATATATATATATATATATATATATATATATATATATATATATATATATTATATTTATATATTATATATTATATATTAATATATAATATATATCGAGTTTCTAGCACAATCTATTAATATAATTGTTACCAGGTGCGGGACGCGGGACCCAACTCAAATGGACCCCATCAACCTCGTTTCCCTAGCCTCCGAGCCTTAATGAAAGAGGATTTTCCATGGATTATATCTACTTTTTGCTACTAGTATTGTATTCAAATATGGAAGTGGTTGCCTTCGAGAGGACGATTGCAATATTTCTGCCTTTTCTGCTGAGTCTGTTTCTCTTTTCATCATTTATTAGCCCAGCATTGCTAAATACTCTCTCACTTGGACACTAGTTGGAGGACAGGGCCAGGTATTTCCTTGCAAGTTTATTAAGCGTTGAGTAAAACAATTTTCATTTTGCTTAATTAACACTCCACCAATTGATAGGATCGTCATTTGATTTGTATCTAGTCGTTTTTCTTGGTGATAGTTTTCAATCATTTGCACTGCATCTTTTGATAATGCGTGTGTTTCTTCATCACTACTGGATTGTAGAAATTTCTTCCAGTGAATCTGTATTGATTTACTTGTAGAAGATGTTGTTTCTGTATATTTCATTTTTTTCCTTTAATGGATGGCTAATTAATGGACTGGGACAGGCCAAGTATTTTCTTTCAAGTTTACTCAAGCGCTGGGTAAACATTTGATTAAACTTTCATCCACCACTGATTGGATCAGCATTGAATTCTAATCGTTTTTCTTGGTGATAGTTTCAATCATTTGCACTACATCTTTTGGTAATGCGTGTGTTTCTTCAGTCACTACTGGACGTGTAGAAATTCTTCCAGTGTGAATCTTTATGATTTACTGTGTTAGGAAGCGTGTTGGTTCTGATAGATTTTGTTTTTTTCTTTTTAATGGGTACGAATTAATAGACTGTTCGGATTGAAGTTTTTCAACTGCAACACAAAGTAACGATTCAACTTGTTCTAATATCGTTACTAAAAAACTTGCTCTATAACGGGAATCTAAGTAAGTTGCAATAGTATGAAGGTCATTAATTTCCACAGAACCAAAAGCGTTTTTCTAGCTCTAGTTTATTACATCTTTTATTCTTTTTAAATCGTCAGTCATTTTTCCATTTGAAGATGGATAAAAGCTTCCTTAGCTTGTTCTGAGCATTAATGGTATCTACATAAGAGACAGAAGCTGTAGAGGCGCTGATTTTTTTGGTAGTTTCTTAAATGGTTTCAATAGCTTAATGCAGTGTGATATGATGTCATTTTCCAAATTAATAAGATTGTTAACTTTAGAATACGAACTGGCGTACGAAGTAAGAAGTTCTTTGAGCAATACTTCTTTCCATCATATGAAGTGTACTATTCCAGCGAGTTGGAATGTCTTTGATAACATTAAGATAATGGAATATCATTTTGTTTAGAAATACCTTCAATCTTTTACATTTTTCATTTCTTCTTTTCAGATATCATTTTAGTTTTTTTATAAAAATCTTTATCAAATCTCGACAATAACATCCGCGCAACATCCGCAGGGCAAGGCGCGGATGCGGATGCGGATGCGGATTCGGATGTTGTGCGGATGCTCCGCGGGTGCGGATGCGGATGCTCCGGATGCGGTGCGGATGCGGGTGTTACCTGCATCACTAATATATATATAATATATATTATATATAATATATATATATATAATACTATTAATATATATATATATATATATATATTATATATATACTATATTATATATATATATATATTTATTTATTGGATTATTATTGTATATTATACGTATATATAGTATTAATATAATATATATATTATATATAGTATGATACCTGAGGTTGGTCTTACGTGCGTTGTTGTCTAATATATGGATTAGAGCACTGGATCTCGTGATATAAGGATCTTCAGCTGCGTCTGTGAGTTAGGGCGCCCAGCGATTATATGATATATTATATATACTTATACTAGTATATATATATATATGTAGTATATATATATAATATACGTAATATAATAGTATTCTGCACTACTATTAGTATATATATATATATATTTTTTTTTTTTTTTTATATACTATATATATATATATAATATTATATTATTATTATATATATATATGTAATATTATATATATATATATTATATATTATATAATATATATAGAATATATATATATATTATAGTTATATATATATATATATATAATACATTATATATGAATTTTGAAAAAGCTCTAATCTTAATCGAAGATATGAAATGGAATCGCTTGGAAAAGAAGTTGGTGTGATTAAAATTGAAGTAACAAATGATGGTTAACAAAGGATACTGCCGTGTATAATACGCCGTAACGCAAAATAAATCAACTTAACGTAAGGATGAATATAAAGAATTGCTAGACCCATGACCAAACGAAGAAGCGTTGGGCAATATGAGTAGTCAATGGACGCAGTAAGTTATGTGCCATTTCGTTTCCATATTCGCCAAAACGATAAGTGTAAAGAGAAGAGGGTTGTGATAGAGGTTCAAACTATTTCTAACATCACGGTACAACAATTTTGAAAAGAACGGGGGCGGGGGCGGGCGCTCATTACATAATGGAAAGAACGAACTATTTATTCGCCTCCAAAAACGTTAACAAGGATCATGAACAAACTAATGGAATTGTCAACGTATTGGGTTATATTCCAGGATTGAAATAAATGGGTGTTTTATGAGGAAATAATCGGGTAAGGTAATCATTCTGAAGGGTAGACTTCTAACCCGACTACACACACACAAACACACACACATATATATATATATATATATATATATATATATATATATATATATATATATATATATTTATATGATATATATATATATATATAATATATATATGTATTTTATATAATATACAAAGTTTATGATATATATATATACTATATATATATAATATTATATATGATATATAATATATATATTATTATATATTTATTAAAAATATATATAATATATATATAATATATATATATATTGTGTCGGGTTAGAAGAGTCTACTCTTCAGAATGATTACCTTACCCCGATTACTTCCTCACATCCTGGAATAAACCCAATACGTTGAAATTCCTTTAGTTTGTTCATATACTTGTTAACGTTTTGGAGAGCAATAAATAGTTCGTTCTTTCCATTATGTAATGACCATTCTTTTCAATTTTGTTTCTACCAGATGTTAGCAATAGTTTGACCTCTATTCACCGTTCTTTTTTCTCTTTACACTTACCGTTTTGGCGAATATGGAAACGAAATGCATATACATAACTTACTCGTTCATTGCTCTACTCATATTGCGACGCTTCTTTCGTTAGGTCATGGGTCTAGCAATTCCTTATTATTCATCATAAGCTAAGTTAATTTATATTAGGTATGTTACGCTATTATACACGTCAGTACCTTTCGTAACGTCATTTGTTACTTCAATTATTAATCATACCATCTCCATTTCCAAGCGACTCCATCTTATATCCTCGATTAAGATTGGAGCTTTTTATTTCCTCCTGATCTACTGTATCTACGAACCTATGAAGGAGAGCACTTGACAAAACAAGTAAGTCACAAACCACCTATCCTGCACACACAAATACACACATACCACACACACACACACAATATATATATATATAGTATATATATATATATATATATCATATATATATATATGTATATATATATATATATATATATATATATATATATATATTATATATATATATAATATGCCCTTATTGATCCCAAAGCCTCGGCCGATTTCAAAGAAACTTATTTCTGATTTTCAAGAAATTATCTTAAAATCTTTAAAATGAGCTGATAGGAAAGAAAAACGTTAAAAATTACCCTGAGAAATCAGCCAGAATATATTATAAAGTCTTCAAATTTTGTATTTACAACATATTAAGCTACTCTTCTGCCATATTTCCTGAGCTTAAATGTGTTTTTAGGTTTATCATGATGTTGAAGAATTATTTAATTACATTACCACCACTTTATAAATAATCTTGTGTCGTGCATTTAGATTGTGGGTTCCTATTGGTTTTTTATTTATTTATTTATTTTTTTTGTAATTATAAACATTTCTGGCAAAAGTATTTTGATTGTCACATTTTAAGGGAAATTTGAGTGATTTTAAATTTTATTTTAGAGCTTCCGGTGGTTTTCGTAATCATTTTCCTAATTCTGACATTTTTACAAGTTCCATTGGAATCAACGAGAAACGCCATGATTAGTAAGGTCCATTATATATATATATATATATGTATATATTTATTTATATATATCATATATATATATATATATATATATATATTATTATAATCATATATATATATATATTATATATATATATATATATATATAAAATATATATATATATATATATAATTATATTATAATATTTATATATAATTAATATAATATAATATATATATATATATATATATATTATATATATATATAGTATATAATAATATACATATATATTATATATATATATTATTATATTACGGAATATATATATAATATATATATATATAATATATATTTATATTATATATAAATATTATATATATATATATATATATATATATAATTATATTATATATATGGGGATAGAATATATTAAATATTATTATACAACATATATACCTATATTATATAGTATACAACCTACAAAATATAAGTCATATCTGAGGTGGACTCCAATAACGTGCTACATTGTTGCTTAGCACGAGGTTAACATATGATCGATCGATCTTTATACAAATTTCTTAGTTTACGATTAAAGTTATCTTCATTTTTGGCTAAAATTGGTCAAATAAATAGAAAATAGTTACATAATAATAAAAGTGTTAACATTGATCGGAAATTAAATAACGCACTTTTTTCAGTTTCATTGAAAAGATGATGTTCGTGCTCAGATCGAATAGCGGAGATTATGTACGTGTGAATTTAAAGCATAAAATTGTTTATAATGTAGCCTTTGGCAGCTCTTAGTTACATCCTGTTTATGATATATATAGTAAGTCTATTTTAAATTTATTTTAAATATTCGTATATACTATATATACTATATATATATATATATATATATATATATATATATATATATATATATATATATATATATATATATATATATATATATATATATATATATATATATATATATTTTTTTTTATATTTTTATTTTTATATATATAATCTATATATATCATATTATTTATATATATATAATATATAAGGCATATATTAAATAGAATATTTAGTATACATATATATATATATATATATATATATATATATATATATATCTATATATATATAATATATATATATGCATTTATATATATGTATAATATATATATATATATATATTATATTATATATATTTATACTATTGTTTATATAATTCTGATTGCAATGATAAAGAAACTCTAATGGAAAATATAAACTTGTATAGTAAGGGTTGTGAGGTCATAAAACACTCTTCATTCCTCATATTTTATTGAATTTCGTAAAATTGTTTTACATATCTTGAATGGGAAATGGATAATATAACGCCTTAATGGAGAGATAGTTATTGAAACCCTTGCATGTGAAGTTGAACATCTGATATTATAAATTATTCAAATAAATTTAATTCAAGAAATATAGAGCCTTTTTAACCAAAGAGAATAACAATTTATTCCCGGAAAACGTTTACAATATACTAAATAAATTAAATATTAATTGATTAAAATATCCTTATATGAAGAAATAAAAATGAATGATAAAGATGGTAAGATTGTGATTGAAAATATTCTTAAAGTTAAAATTAATTAATATGTTTCAGTACTTTCCATAAAACATTAAAAAAACGTTAATAATTTACAAGAAGTAACTTAGAATAGATTCAAATTAAATGTTTGGTTAAGAAACTTTAAACTATGAACTTTGTACATTGTAGTGTAAGATGTTACATGCCAAAGGGTGATACTGGTTTAATTAAAGCTACAAAAATTTTCCTTAGATCAAGTACTAAATAATACTTGAGTAATTCTGTTCTATGTATGATTAGATGAAGTAATTATTGTTTGTGGTGATAAATTGTGTTTCAAATTGTTATTTCAGATATTTTAATATGAAATTATGCGAGAATTAAAAAAAATAATAACACTTTGTATATTTAATTAAAATTACTATATGAATATATTTTCTAATTAGTTGTAAATACAGTTTTATAGTCAGAAATGATGCAAAAACCATTGTTAGAAGAAAAAAAAGTTCTCTAAAAATAAATGCAATCAAAATTCAAATTTTTTATTTTTTTATAAAAAGTTTGAAGCCTCATTAAAATAAGCAATTGGAAATGTGGAAAATGAATATAAATGAGTAGGCCTAAATATGTATCAGAAGACTACCCGCAACTTCTTGGGATTATTAAATTAATTTGAAAGGCATTAAGAATCTTTAAATAATTTATATTGTTCAGAAGAATCAGCAGAAGATTCGATCTTTTTTTCCAAGTTTGCAAAAAAAGTTAAGAATTTTTCTACATACAAAAGAATGAACAGCAAATAAATAATTAATATAATTAAACGAAATATTAATATAAAAAGAAATAATGAGTTTCTTTCTTTTCATATCTTCTTCTCAGTACCATTTATTAATGGTTAAAAATGAAATATAATATATATTAAATATAATTGTTAGGTAGTCACTGAATAATTGGATAATTCATCGTATAAAAAAGCTCGGAGTTCCAAATACAAATTTATATACAAAAAAGAAAAAAAAAAGTTTTAATTGTAAAATAAT
>JABUQX010055161.1:35000-52718 GCA_015478945.1 Trachelipus rathkii
TAGCCCAATCGTGGCTGCACAGACAGCACTTATCCTTGAACAACTTGGCGAACTAGCCAATGATCTAGTTATTTTGGTACTGTCCGCTCCTGTCATGGCAGTGTCCACAGCAATGTCTACACAAGCAATTACAACAACAGCAGCAACAAAAGCAACAGGATCACCTGTAAAACTTCGTCAATATGGTCAAAATCATGATGGGCCCACATTTATATCATTCAACAGGCAAGAACATGCAAGCCATGGTGCAAGTGGACTGACAAATCTAATGTACAGGTGCAACCCTCGTCTCGTCCCTCTTCTAGATCTGCTTCTCTCACACCAACGAAAAACTAGAAGAGCAAGCTGATTGCTGCGATATAATCAGTTCTCAACTTACTATCAATGTCACAATATTCGGCGCAGATACTCTCTTTCTCCTGGACACCGGTCGATCGGTTTCGAGTCTACCTTTTTCGATAGTAGCCAACCTGACCTTATTTTCCACTAATGTCAAATGTTCCGCAGCCAATGGCTCGTCTATCAAGTGTCATGGTGAAATAGTGACTTATATAACTATCAAAAAGCTTCGTTGAGAATTTAATTGAACCTTCATAGTTGCTGATATCGCAATATCAATCTTGGGTATGGATTTTCTGCGCCATTACAACTTAATTATATATTGTGGGAAGGAAACTCAACAAAACACAAATACTTCTCTTCTAGCACTTATTCAAGTCTCTTCCGAAGAAGTTCCTTCATTACAAATCAACGCTAACATTGAAGACTCCATTATTTCATCTTAGCTTCAGGAGTTTGCTTTGTTAACTTAATCTATTGACTTAACGAACATCAAGTTTAATTCAAAAGGACCTGTTCACTACATAGAGGCTGGTAGTTTTCCTCCAGTGTTTGCAATACCTCGTCGTCTTCCCGAAAATAAACTCAAACCAAGGAAAGGGACACTCTCTTGAAGAATGAAATCATTAGACTTTCCAAGTCTTCTTGGACCTTTCCGCTCCATCTTGTGCCAAAGAAAACCCTAGAAACTTGGAGGCCTTGTGGTGATTACAGATCTTTGAATGCTATAACTGAAAGAAATGGGCATCCACTTCCTCACATTCAAAGTCTCTCTCAACGTCTACATGGATCAACAATCTTCAGCAAAACAGGCCTTCAGAGGGCATATTACCAAATTCCAATACGACCGGAAGACATAAAAAAGACTGCCATAACAACTCCTTTTGGCCTTTTTGAATATGTTTTTATGCCATTTGGTTTGAAGAACTCAGGACCTACTCTTCGAAGAATAGTAGACTCCATTTTTAGACATCTTCAACTTGTTTATATATACCTAGAAGAATTGGCGATTTGTCTCATCAACTCCAGAACAGCACAATAAACATCTCAGGGAAGTTTTCAAGCTTTTCAAGAAAATTCTTTCAAAATATCCTTAGAAAAATGTGAATTCTTCAAGTCATCTTTCAACTATTTGGGATATGACTTGAAGAATTCACATTTTTCAAAGGATATTTTGAAAGTAGAGAGAGATGCAGGAAATAGAAAAGAGATTAGTTTTTGATTTTTTTTTATGAATATTTTGGATTAATTTAGAGTGTGTGTTGATTAAACTTTTTTGTAGATGATCTATTTTGCTTTCACCTGGATTGGTATTAAAGTTTTTTGTGGTTATGGGGAGACTTCATAACTAGACCCCCTACTTTTTGAAAGCAAAATCAAAATTTTCACATTTTTTTAATCTAAATTAGTAGAAAAATTCCTCCTGAACATCATGGTGTAATAATTTTTTTTATTTTTTTTTCATGAAATAATTTTTTTTAGATGAAAAATTTATTGGCAGAAGATGTGCTGAACAATTTTCAAATAGTACAGAATCCTCAGTCAGATCCGGATCCGGATCCGAAGTCAGAGCCGGAGTCGAAGTCGGAGCCGGAGCCGGAGTATGATTTTTTTTTTCCAAAAATATTTTTTTAGAAGATCTGCTGAACAATTTTCAAATAGTGCAAAAACCTTATTTGGATCCGGAGCTGAAGCCGAAGTTGGAGCTGGAGCCGGAGCCGGAGCCGGAGCCAGAGCCGAAGCCGGATCCTGGGTCTGATTTTTTTTCTAAAAATATATTTTTAGGTGAAAACTTTAATGCCAGAAGACGTACTGAACAATTTTCAAATAGTACAGAAAGCTTAGTCAGATTCGGAGCCGAAGGTGAAGTCGGAGCTGGAGCCGGAGCCGGAGCCTGGGTATGAATTTTTTTCAAAAAATATTTTTTTAGGTGAAAAATTTAATGCCAGAAGACGTACTGAACAATTTTCAAATAGTGCAGAATCCTTAGTCGAATCCGGATCCGGAGTCGGAGCCGAAGTCGAAGTGGGAACCGAAGTCAGAGCCGGTGCCGTAGTTTGATTTTTTATCGAAAAATATTTTTTTACGTGAAAAATTTATTGCCAGAAGAAGTGCTGAACAATTTTCAAATAGTGCAGAAACCTTAGTTGGATCCGGATCCGGAGCGGGAGCCGGATTCGGAGCTGAATTCTGGGTATAATTTTTCTTTAAGAAAAATTTTTTTTAGATAAAATTGTGGCCAGGAAGACGTGCTGAAAAAGTTTCAAATAGTGCAGAATCCTTAGTCGGATCCGGATCAGAAGTCGGGCCGGAGTCGAAGTCGGAGCCCAGAGTCAGAGCCGGTGCAATAGTATAAATTTTTCAGAAGAATATTTTTAGATGAAAAATTTATTGCCAGAAGTCGTGCTGAGCAATTTTCAAATAGTGCAGAAACCTAAGTCAGATCCGGAGCCGAAGGTGAAGTCGGAGCCAGACTAAAGACCCGAGAACCGGAGCCGGGCCAGGCCGGAACCTGGAGTATTAATTTTTCAAAAAATATTTTAGGTAAAAATTTAATGCCAGAAGACGCACTGAACAATTTTCAAATAGTGCGAAACCTTAGTCGGAGTCGGATCCGGATTCGGATCCGGATTCGAATCCGGATCACGATTAAATTTATTTTTCAAGAAATAATTTTAGATGAAAAATTTATTGCCAGAAGACTTGCTGAACAATTTTCAAATATTGCAGAATTCTTAATCAGATCCGGATTTGGAGTCGGAGCCGGAGCCGGATTCAAAGTCGGAGACCGAGACGGAGTCGGAGCCAGAGTATGATTTTTCCGAAAAATATTTTTAGGTGAAAATTTTATGATATAAGACGTGCTGAACAGTTTTCAAATAGTTCAGAAACCTTAGTCGGATCCGGATCGGGCCGGAGCCGGAGCCGGAGCCGAGCCGGAGCCTTGGTATGAATTTTTTAAAAAATATATTTTTAGGTGAAAACTTTATTGCCAAAAGACGTACTAGTTAATTTTCAAATAGTACAGAAACCTTGGTCGTCAGATCCGGAGCCGAAGGTGAAGTCAGAGCCGGGCCGGGCCGGAGCCGGGCCGGAGCCGGGCCGGGCCTGGGTATGAATTTTTTTAAAAATATTTTTTGGTGAAAAATTTAATGCCAGAAAACGTATTGAACAAATTTCAAATAGTGCAGAAACCTTAGTCGGGGCCGGATCCGGATCAGGTTCGGAGCCTTATCCTTGGTATAAATTTTTCAAGAGATAATTTTCTTAGATGAATAATTTATTCAAGAAGATTTGCTGAACAATTTTCAAATGGTGCAGAATCCTTAATCGGATCCCGGATTCGGAGTCGGGTTGGAGTCGGGCCAGGTCGGAGCATGATTTTCGAAAAATATTTTTGTGAAAATTTATTGATAGAAGAAGTGCTGAGCAATTCTCAAATAGTGCAGAAACCTTAGTCAGATCCGAAGCCGAAGCCGAACTTGGAGCCGGAGCAGGATCCTGGGTATTAATTTCTTTCAAAAAATATCTTTTTAGACGAAAAATGTATTGCCAGAAGACGTGTTGATCAATTTTCAGTGGTACAGAAACCTTGAATTCGGATCCGGAATATTTGGATCGGAGCCGACCAGGCCAGGTCCTGGATATGAATTTTTAAGAAATATTTTTAAGTGAAAATTTTATTGAAAGAGAAGATGTAGACAATTTTCAAATAGTGCAGGAACCTTTGATGCATCCGGATCCGGAGCAGGATCCGGAGTCGGATCCGGAGCCGGATCTTGCTTATAAATATTTTTCAAGAAATAGTTTTTAGTTGAAAAATGTATTGCCAGAAGACTTGTTGACTAATTTTCAAATAGTTCAAAAACCTTAGTCAGATCCGGATCCGGAGTTGGAACCGGAGCCAGAGTTAGAGCTGGATCCTGTTTATAAATTTTTCAAAGAAATATTTTTTTAGATGAAAATTTTTAGATGACGTGTTGAACAATGTTCAAATAGTGCAGAAACCTTATTGGATCCGGAGCCGGAGTTGGAAACGGAGCCGGATTCTGGGTATAATTTTTGTTCCTATAAATATTTTTTGGTGAAAAGTTTATTGCCAGAAAACGTGCTAAAACAATTTTCGAATAGTGCAGAAACCTTAAAGTCGGATTCAGCGCCGGATCTGGAGCCGCAGCCAGAGTATGAAACGGAACGGATTCTGGAATAAATTTTTCAAAAAAATATTTTTGTGCGTGAAAAATTTATTGCAGTACTGAACAATTCTCAAACAGTTCAGAAACTATAGTCGGAGTTGGAGCCAGACCGGAGAAAAATAATTATTATTTTTCTTCTTTTGGGTTGTAAAAAAAATATATCAAAGGCTTGAATTGATTCAATTTAAAGAGAATATATATATATATATATATATATATATATATATATATATATATATATATATATATATATATATATATATATATATATATATATATATATATATATATATATATATATATATATATATATATATATATATATATATATAGATGAGTTATGAAAAGAATCAGAGGTGGGGTGAGGTAGCAAGGGATGGTGTTAGAGTAATGGAGAATGAAAGAGAGTAGAGGGTGCCCTACCTATTATATACGGATGATTTAGTTTAGTGTGGCAAATCTGAAATAGCTTTGAGGGGACAGGAAGAGAGAGAGATTTGTAGAGTGTGTAAAAGGAGGGTTTGAAAGTAAACATAGAATAGAGAGAGTAAGGTTATGGTTTTGAGTGAGGATAGTTCTCTGTGTAAAGTTATGTTAGTTGGTGAGCAGCTGGAACAAATGTCTGAGTTCAAATATTTAGGATATATGGTGGATGAAAAGGGAGCGGATGATGCAGAATGTAGTATGAAAGTTGTGAATGGAAGGAAGATGGCTGGTGCAATTAAATCCTTAGTGGATGCAAAAGGAATAAGTCTTGAGTGTGCTAGGGTCTTACATGACGGTATGCTATTACCTGTGCTAATGTATAGTAGTGAGACTATGGTCTGGAATAAGAGGTACAGATATAAAGTATAGATATAGAACTTCTGCTGGGGCTACGCGGCATTTTGATGGGTTGCTCCTGGGTTACAGGAGCAACCAACCAAAGTCAAGCCACGCCGACATAGGCACAAGATGCTTGTTGCGATAAATTTGCAATAATAAGACGATGAAAAATTTCACTCTCGCCAGGACTCGAACCATCGACAACAGCGTCGCTGTTAGACAATGTACTGGATTCTCTACCACTAGTCCGATCTGCCACTCCAGGAAAAGAAGGTATCTCGGAACAGTTTTTAAGTCTCCTGCTTCGATATCACTGCTTTGAAATGGTACTAATTTAAATCCATAGAAGGGTGCTTTTAACCCCCTACTGGGTCTACACAGCATTCTGATAGTTTGCTTCCGTGTTACAGGAGCAACCAACCAAAGTCACTCCACGCCGACATGGGAACATCATTCTTGTTGCGATAAATTTGCAATAATAAGACGAAGAAAAATTTCACTCGCGCCAGGACTCGAACCGTCAACAACAGCGTCACCGTTAGACAATGTACAGGAAGTTCCACCACTATTCTGATCCGACACCTCAAAAAAATAAGGTATCTCTTTACAGTTTTCAAGTTTCCTGCTTCGATATCACTGCTTTGAAACTCGACACTTATTTAAATCAATAGAAGGGTGGTTGGAACCTGCTGGGGCTACACGGCATTCTTCTGGGGTGCTCCTGGGTTACAGGAGCAACCGACCAAAGTCAAGGAACGCCGACATGGGCACAACATGGACACAAGAAGGTATCTCGGAACAGTTTTTAAGTCTCCTGCTTCGATATCACTGCTTTGAAATGGTACTAATTTAAATCCATTGAAGGGCGCTTTTAACCCCCTACTGGGGCTACAAAGCATTCTGCTAGTTTGCTTCCGTGTTACAGGAGCAACCAACCAAAGTCAGGCCACGCCGACATGGGAGCATCATTCTTGTTGCGATAAATTTGCAATAATAAGACGAAGAAAAATTTCACTCGCGCCAGGACTCGAACCGTCAACAACAGCGTCACCGTTAGACAATGTACAGGAAGTTCCACCACTATTCCGATCCGACACCACAAAAAAATAAAGTATCTCTTTACAGTTTTCAAGTTTCCTGCTTCGATATCACTGCTTTGAAACTCGATACGTATTTAAATCCATAGAAGGGTGGTTGGAACCCCTGCTGTGGACACGGCATTCTTCTGGGGGGCTCCTGGGTTACAGGGCAACCGACCAAAGTCAAGGAACGCCGACATGGGCACAACTATGTCTTGTGCGACAAATTTGCAATAATAAGACGAAGAAAAATTTCACTCGAGCCAGGACTCGAACCATCGACAACAGCGTCGCCGTTAGACAATGTACAGGAGTCTCTACCACAATTGCGATCCACCTTCCCCAGAAAAAGCATCTTGGAAGTTTCAAATTTCTTGCTTCGATATCACTGCTTTGAAACTCGAAATTTATTCAAATCCATAGAAGGGTGGTTGGAACCCCTGCTGGGGCTCACAGCATTCTGCTAGTTTGCTCCCGTGTTACAGGAGCAACCAACCAAAGTCAGGCCACGCCAATATGGGCACAACATGCTTGTTGCGACAAATTTGCATTAATAAGACGAAGAAAAATTTTACTCGCGCCAGGACTCGAACCATCGACAACAGCGTCGCTGTTAGACAATGTACAAGAGGTTAAACCACTAGTCAGATCCAGCACCCCAGAAAAAAAGGTATTTCATTACAGTTTTAAGTTTTGCAGTTTTCAAGTTTCCTGCTTTGAAACTCGATACTTATTAAAATCCACAGAAGGATGGTTGGAACCCCCTCTGGGGCTACACGGCATTTTTCAGGGGTGCTCATGGGTTACAGGAGCAGCCGACCAAAGTCAAGGATTGCCGACATGCGCACAACATGCTCGTTGCGAGAAATTTGCAATAATAAGACGAAAAAAATTTACCTCGCGCCAGGACACGAACCATCGACAACAGCGTCACCGTTAGACAATGTACAGGATGCTTTACTACTAGTCCGATCTGCCTCTCCAAAAGAAGACATCTCAGGACAGTTTTCCAAGTCACCTGCTTTGAGCATCACTGCTTTGAAACTGTACTTACATTTTAAATCAATAGAAGGTTGCTTGGAACATATATATATATATATATATATATATATATATATATATATATATATATATATATATATATATATATATATATATATATATATATATATATATATATATATATATATTTAAACATATATATATATATATATATATATATAACTATATATATATA
The DNA here is from genome assembly GCA_015478945.1 of Trachelipus rathkii. Taxonomy (NCBI): domain Eukaryota; kingdom Metazoa; phylum Arthropoda; class Malacostraca; order Isopoda; family Trachelipodidae; genus Trachelipus; species Trachelipus rathkii. The sequence goes on from JABUQX010055161.1 coordinate 42,677, forward strand.
TATATATATATGTATATATAAATATATGTACCTATATATAATATATATATATATATATATATAACTTTCTTTCTTTAACTCTTCTTAACTATATATATATATATATATATATATATATATATATAATATATATATATATATATATATATATAAATGCTCTTAATATATATATATATATATATATATATATATATTTATATATCTTCTTCTTATATGCTATATAATATAATATATATATATATATATATATATAATATATATATATATATATATATATATATATATATATATATATATATATATATATATGAGAATAAAGCTTTTTTTTTTTTATTCTAAAAAATGAAAAATTTTCCAAATGTTGATTTGTGTTTTTCTAGCATTTCATTTTTTCCTCACATGAGATATAAAAAAAAATTCATAAAAAAAAAACGAACAAATTTATTTTCTTCAAATTTGGTACCAAACTCACATATAAACGTGTAAACAAACTGACGTTTATATTAAATGTTTTGGTAGAACGTAAGGTGGTGTCAGCCATGGTTGACTATTCTCTGTTCAAAAATTTTGAAAGTACTTTTCAGAGATTGCAAAAAAAAAATTTTAAAAAACAAATTTTCAAATAAGGTGTCTAACTAAAATTTATTACCACACTAAATTGGAGTATTTTAGTGCCAAAAAAATTGAAATATCTTGAAAACTAAAGATTTTATGGCAGTTTTTGTGGAAATTCAAAAAAAAAATTCCTTTCTTCACCCTAAAGCTGTTCAAAAACGAACAGTTTTTTTTTGTTTGTTTTTTTCATAAAATTAAATATATCATAGTTATTCATCAAAAAAACATTTACTTTTATCGGTTTGGAATAGTTGAGATTTTGCTATGAAGTCTCCCCTTAATATGCATAAGGATTCTATTACTTTCCTGAGATGAGTGTTTGAGGATTTATGTACAGGGGTCATATGATTTATGTGTATTTTGGGATTTTGAGAAGAACGGTGAGCAGTAATTGTTGTTATCGTTGATTAAGTCATATTTGTGCTGTTATAGTCTCCGACAGGACTTTGACCGAAGGAGGTCTGGAATACAGATGAAAGCGATTCTAAAGCGATCATAGGTTTTAATTATAAATTACCTTATAAATATGGTGTTTTAAAAAAAAATTTAAATAAGAATTTTTAACTAAAACTCAATCTGTGGTAAAAGTGTGCAATAAAACCTTCCAAAAAATTATGTAAATTTTTGAACCTCCAAATCTGTCCAAATGAAAAATAATATCTTACACCTTCTCCAGGGTGGAAATAAAAACTAAATATTGAACTGCGTTTATAGTGGAAATAAAAAAATACTATATATATATATATATATATATATATATATATATATATATATATATATATATATATATATATATATATATATATATATAATTTATATATATATATATATATATATATATATATATATATATATACCCTTTGTGCCGTTATTACACCAATTTTTCTATGACAATTAGTGTGACCTTTTATAAATAGTTGTTCTATACACACGCCGCCAACACAAACATTTGTCACAGTGTTGTGAAACCTGTGCAATTTTACACGTACATATAAATCCCAATTAACCTTTCTGTCTCCCCCACCCCTCATTAACCGATACCCAAAGATGCCCAGAAGCTTTGAGAGACATTTAGGGCATCTCTCGCGAGGTCTTTGTTGATCTTGTAAGAGCGAGAGTCTTTCCTTTATGGCTGCTATCATAAAAGAGTTCGATTTGGTCCTCCATTCACTTCGCCGTCCGTCCTCTACTGATCTAATTGATCACTTCAAATGAGAACAAATTGTAGCTCGTTTTTTCTATTACTTTCCATTTTAGGTGCTCTCTCTCTCTCTCTCTCTCTCTCTCTCTCTCTCTCTCTCTCTCTCTCTCTCTCTCTCTCTCTCTCTCTCTCTCTCTCTCTCTCTCTCTCTCTCTCTCTCCTCTTTTTGTCTGCCTCCTATCTCTTTGTCTGTGTGTCTGTGTTTCTGTTTGTCTGTCTGTGTCTGTCTGTATCTGTCTGTGTGTCTGTCTATACACATACATATATATATATACATATATATATATATATATATATATATATATATATATATATATATATATATATATATATATAATATATATATATTTCTATATATATATAAATATATATGTTGTGTGCGTGTGCTTGTGTGTGTGTGTGTTTGGGACGTAATGTTTATATATATATATATATATATATATATATATATATATATATATATATATATATATATATATATATATATATATATATATATATATATATATATATATTATATATATATATATTTATTTATTTATATATTTATTTATATATATAATATATATAAATATATATATATATTTATATATTTATATATATATATATATATATATATATATATATATATATACATAGCATATCTATAGAATAATAACTAAATATATAGCCATAGATATTATTTACTTTATATATCTATGTATCCATTTAATGTCTATATATATATATATATATATATATATATATATATATATATATATACAGTGGCGTATCCAGGGGGGGCCAGGGGGCCATGGCCCCCCCCGAAATTTTTTAGACACTAAGCATTTTTAAGTATCATATCCGTTTATAACAAAGTCCAGAGGTTAAATTATATATATATATATATATATATATATATATATATATATATATATATATATATATATATATATATATAACTAAATTTTTATATATATATATATATATATAAAAATACATATATGTATATATATATATATATATATATATATATATATATATATATATATATATATATATATATATATATATATATATATATATATATATATATATATATATATATATATATAAACTAACATATATAAAGAGCGATTTTATCTATTTGAAAAAAATCCGGGATACGCCACTGTATATATATATATATATATATATATATATATATATATATATATATCTTCATATATATATATATAATGTATGTATGTAATATATGTATATATATGCTATATATATATATATAATAGCATATATATATATATATATATATATAATATATTTATATATAATAATACAATAATATATATATAAATATATGTATATATATAACATAATATATATATATATATGTTTAGAAAAATATAAATATAATAATAACAATATATATATATATATATATATATATATATATATATATATATATATATATATATATATATATATATATATATATATATATATATATATATATATATATATATATATATATATAATATATATATATATATATATATATATATATATATATATATAAAGCTATAAGTGCTTCTGTAATTGTAAAATGTTTTAAATTTAATTGAAATTAATAGTTTTATGTTTAAAAAGCAATAAAGAATAATTTAAAATGGAAGAAAAATCTCAAATAATTATTGGTATTGTAACGTCATTTGTCCTACTTTCAAATCTTTTTCAAAATCGCTCAAATTTTATTTGAATATAATTTGGAATGCAAAATATTCGAGCACGGATTAACTATAAATATTCTTGACCTATTTTTAATCTTAGGATTTCTCTTATTCAGTTTTAAATATTTTTACCCTAGTTTGCCATTCTCTTTGAATACCCTTTTTACTCTTCATCTATATATATATATATATATATATATATATATATATATATATATATATATATATATATATATATATATATTATCTATATATATATATATATATATATATATTGTTGCAGTCATTTTAACTATACCATTCAACTGCAACCATTAATTTGGTTCGCTTAGTATAAATGAATGGCCAACCGATTGATTGCGTTAACCTTTGTATTTGAAAAACTATCATCATTGAGCAATAAACTTGCTATAAGTTTTTTTTACAGATTTTGAAATTTTTCAGAGTAGAGAAATAATATCTTTGTGTAGTGTACGTTGTGAAGGAGATTAATGCTAAAATTCTAAACAGACCGTATGTGACTTCATAGATCAAATTTATTTACAAAATTGGTAAAATATATAAAACTAAGGTTGGTAAGTATGGTTCTATATACTCATGAACTTGCTCTCTAGATGGTTTGAAGAATCATCAAGAAAAGAAATTGGAATTGCCAAATTTCTTTTCAATTTACATTGACTCTGACACCTGGAATTTTCATTCCTTCATTAACACAAAGCAGAAGTTATGCTTGAAAATTATTCATCAATTATTGAGCCAAAATCTTTCAAAAGAAACGTCACGTTTTCAATCTGATTAAGAACAGTTGCTGTCACTAATGATGCAGACTAGAATGTAGTCCACAATGGAAGAGTGAGGGAGAATAAAGTTGAAATCATAATTAAACTTATAACCTACTGTATTCACTCGTGATAACAGATTTCAAACAATTTGAGTTATTTGTAATAAGTTCTATATCTTAATACATCTCAAGCTCCTCTAAGGCCTCAACAATTGCTTTAAAAACTTCTTTAAAGCGTAACAATTCATCGTGATTTTCCACCCAGTCAGTTTCGCCCATTCGGTTAAGTTTTGTCTATTTTGTTTTCTGGAGAAATCTTTTATTTTTTTATTAAAATAATTGTCCTCCTTGGTGACCTACAATAGTGTTCCAACGGTTTTCGTTTTACAATAAAGTTTCTAATGTGCTGTATTCCTCATGAATGTGAACAGCAACGAACATGTACAATGACGCTGAGTATTTTCGGAAGCTTGAACACCCCAAAATCTTTTCAGCCTTGCCGGTGTACCATCGTATTGTCGTATAAAATAATCAGAAAGTCACCATTATATTCAACCTTCCTAGTATTACCTTTACTAAAGATTCTTCTTTTGTGCTTCTAACAGCCACAAAGCCTATAATATCTTTATGAACCAATCTTTTCATAATTTCTATTAAAATATACTTCTAATTTGCTTTGATTTATTATTTTTTTTGCTAGTAATTAAAATTAAGAGACTCCAGCCATCAAAAAAGTTTTGGTAGCTTAAATAATTTCTTAAATAATGGCTAAGGTCATATATATGTATATATATATATATATATATATATATATATATATATATATATATATATATATATATATATATATATATATATATATATATATATATATATATATATATATATATATATATTGCTGCTGATTTGATATTGCCAAAACTCAAAACATGTAAATTTCAGAGAGCAGCATTTTAAAGCTCATATTTTTAAAATGCTAAACACAGACCTTATTAATTGCTTTCTATAATTGCTAAAAAATATGTAATAATTAAAAATACTAATTTAAAAGGTCTGTATTTAGTATTTTCGAAAATATAAGCTTTAAAACGCTTATCTTCTGAAATTGGCATATTCTAATTTATGCCACCGCTATCGAAGCAAAGTAGGAACCGACCGGGGCCCCGGCCCCGGCCAAAAATCAGGAAAAACCGGGGTTTTCTACCGGGGTTAACTGTAAATTTACACTAAATAATAGAGGGTTAAATCAAACAAAATAAAAAAAATATATTTTAATTCCATTACTCCTTTGTTATAAATTGATGCAAAATATATAAACATACCTAATATAATCAATTTTTTTTTTTGGTATTTACTATGATTTCAAATTAAAATTGAGGCCAAATTTTAGTTTTTCCGAGTTTTTAACATAAAAATATTCGAAATTTGATATATCAAACGAATTCGGAAAAGGAAATAAATATAATTGTTAAAATATTAATGTATTTATTTATTTAAAGTAAATATCTTCAAGAAAATCAAATATTTTCCGAAATCTCTTTTCAAAATTATTTATTTAATAGAATTAATATATATATATATATATATATATATATATATATATATATATATATATATATATATATATATATATATATATATATATATATATATATATATATATATATATATATATATATATATATATATATATATATATATATATATATATATATATATAAATATATTACAGTAAGGCCCACGAGCCTGTCAGTGGGACCAACCTCCGTTTCCATTGTGTTCTATCGATCACGATCCCATCCGCCATCAGCTCATCCATTGCAGGCATCTGGTGTCTCCTTAATGAATCCTTCACTGTGTCCCTCCATCTCTTCCGCGGTCTTCCTCTCTGCCTCACTCCCTCCGGTCTCCCTCTACCTCCTACTGGCAACTCTCTCTCTTCCTGCATCCTCTCCAGGTGTCCCCACCATCTTAGTCTGGCTGCGTCCACCTTATTCATCATGGGTTTCACACCCACGCTCTCCCTCACTGTTTCGTTTCTCACTCTGTCTCTCCTCGTCTTTCCAATCACCGTCCTCAACACATTCATCTCCGCTGTCTGAATTCTACTCTCCTCTCTCCTTGTCATGCTCCATGTCTCTGCCCCATACAACAGTATTGGTGTTAACACTCCCTCGTATATTGCTCTCTTCACCTCTTTGTTCATATATTTATCTTTCAAGATGGGGTATACTGCTCTTACAGTCCTGCCATACTGCTCAATCCTACTCGTAATTTCCTTTGCACCCCCCTTCTCTTCCAAGGGCTTCCTAGATATTTATATCTATCCACATTTTAATCTCTACCGTCTACCTCCACTAGCAACTCCTCCTCATCCTCCTCCCTACCTACTATCATTATTTCTGTTTTCTCCACATTCATATTTAATCCAGCTTCTCTTAATTTTTCTGCGAAACACAGCACCATTTGCCTCAACCTCTCACCATCTCTCTCACTCCAACACATAAAATCTGCCACGTATGCTGATATCTCCGTCAATCTCCCTCTAAACTCTGCTTTACACCTCTTATGACTGTGTCCAAATACGCTATAAACAGTATCGGCGACAACACTACCCTGCCTTACTCCAGTTTTACCTCAAACCATTCCTGGTTTTTATATCCTGTTCTTATCCTACTTAAGCTATTCACATATGTACTTCTTATTGCCTTTATCAGTCTGTCTTCAACTTCATAATCCCTCTCCAGAACTCTCCATAGCTTCTCCCTGGGTACAGAATCAAATGCTTTCTTAAAATCTATGAAGGCGATATATGCCTTCTTGTTGTATTCCCATGTCTTTTCCTGTATCATTCTCAATGCGAACATCAAATCTGTAGTGCTTCTGCCACCTCTATACCCATACTGCTCTTCACCTAATCTCGGCTCTATTTTTGATCTTAATTTTCTTTCTAATAATATTCTTTCATAACTTAGCCATTGATCCATTAGGTGAAGTTACTCTATAATTTTTACAATCTCCTGCGTCCCCCTTACCTTTATAAATGGGAACTATTATTGACCTTCCCCAACCTTCCGGCACTCTACTCTCCACCCAACACCTGTTCAGAAATCTCAGCATCAAGACTTTTAGCTCCTCTCCTCCGTCCTTCAGCAATTCAATATGTATCCCATCCTCACCAGGGGTCTTTCCGCTCTTCATTTTCCCTAACGCCTCCACAAATTCCTCCTTCGTTATCCCCTCTTCCTCCACTCCCTCTTCGTTTCTCTCCTCCACCTCTCTCTCCCCTTCCTCTTCCGACTGCACTTCCACATTCAACAACTCATCAAAGTGCTCTATCCACCTTTTGTTTTTTTCCTCCGAGCTTACCAATGTTTCACCATTTCTATCTTTGATATTACATACTCTCCTCTTCGCTCCTCTATACGTTCTTGCCAATCTAAAAATCTTCTTGCCTTCCTTCATATCATCCATCAGCTCCTTTGCTAGCTTCTCAGCCACCTCCTCCTTTGCCCTCCTCTTCACTCTCTCCGCATCATTTCTTGCTTCCAGGTATACGGCTCTGGATTGTACACTTCTGTTTTTAAGACATCTTCTCAATGCTACCATCTTTTGTCTCACAGCATTCTTTACCTGTTCATTCCACCAAGGTGTATGCTTCTTTCTCCCTCCTCCTATCCATTTAATGCCTAGGGTTTCACTAGCCGCTTCCTTCACAACACTTCCTATGTGTTCCATTGTTTCATCACCGTTCATCTCCAGTATTTTTTCGTTTACTTTACCAACATAATTCAATCTCTTATCTTGATCTTTCAGCGAGTCTACTTTTATTGTACTCCACTTCTCCTTTACTTGTACTTTCTCCGCTTGTATCTTTAGATCATATATATATATATATATATATATATATATATATATATATATATATATATATATATATATATATATATATATATATATATATATATATATATATATATATAGATGTTAAAATTAAATTATAATAATAATAATAAATATATATATATATATATATATATATATATATATATAAATATATATATATATATATATATATATATATATATATATATATATATATATATATATATATATATATATATATACTATATATATATATATATATATATAATACAACTTATTCTTCTAGAAAATCAATTAATTTCTAAAAATTTCTTTCGAAAATATTTATTTAATTGAATTAATTAAATGTATTCCTTTTTTATAATTAAAATTATTAATTAATTGAAATTATATTAAATTTTCATCCTAAGTTTTAAGACTTTCAGTGTTTTTGACTTACATTTCTAATTTTAGCTAACCCCGGCCCCGGCCCCGGCCCCGGCCCCGGCCCCGGCCCCGGCAAAATTCCAGCCCCGGTCGGTCCCTAAAGCAAAGCAAAGTCAGAGACATAACATGCACATTTCCCATTTAATTTAATACTTTGTTTTTTTTTAGCTATAAACAGTAATTTATGCTCGACGTTCCTGTTTGTTTGTTTGATTTTATTTGTTTTTGTTTTTGTTTTTAAAGCGATCGTTCGTTTTCTGAGGAGAAACAATATAAAATGATGAGAAATTCCTGGAAACTTTTAACAGCTTTGAGAAAACGTCATCATTAATTGAATTTCTTTTCCGTTCCCTGAGTAATAATAATAATAATGATAATAATAATAATAATAATAATAATAATAATAATAATAATAATAATAATAATAATAATAATAATAATAATAATAATAATAATAATAATAATAAAAATAATAATAATAATAATAATAATAATAATAATAATAATAATAATAATAATAATAATAATAATAATAATAATAATAATAATAATAATAATAATAATAATAATAAAAATAATAAAAATAATAATAATAATAATAATAATAATAATAATAATAATAATAATAATAATAATAATAATAATAATAATAATAATAATAATAATAATAATAATAATAATAATAATAATAATAATAATAATAATAAATAATAATAATAAAATAATAATAATAATAATAATAATAATAATAATAATAATAATAATAATAATAATAATAATAACCCGCAGAAAATCCCATCAACCTTTGAGTTTGAAGTCAGAGCCTTCACCAATACATCCCTTCTTTGCAAATTTGAAACTTAGTTTCGAATTTGATGGCTTCACGATCCATTTATTTAATTTACTTTAATCATTTTGTTTTCGGTCGGAAAGAGTTGCTTAATGTCTAGTTTCTATTAAAAGAATTAAAAACATTAGAGGAGAAAAAATTTCGATTGCAAGGGCATTCACTCGTTAAGATGTCTTTGATTAGCTATTAGTAATTTGATTCCGAAATCCTAAGGGCCATTGGTCATATATATATATATATATATATATATATATATATATATTATATGTATATATATATATATATATACTATATATATATATATATATATATATATATATATATATATATATATATATATATATATATATATATATATATATATATATATATGAGTGATGGGCGAATCGAATCCGGATTCAGTTCGAATCAGTTCGAGGCTCTCGAATCCAGTTCAGTTCGATTCGAATCCGTAGGTGCTGGATTCAGTTCGGTTAGTCGAACCTTTCCCACACACGGATTCAGTTCGGATTCGAATCCAGGTGCTGGATTCAGTTCAGTTCAATTCGAGCATTTTTACATACGGATTCGGATTCGAA